>JAYXIM010017163.1:0-132299 GCA_037575425.1 Anastrepha fraterculus
CACAGCACTGGTCGGTGTTGATTTTGCTACTGAGTCTGATGAAAAAATTGCATCTTACTTTTCATGCCATTTGTCATTTCTTCTTACACAGACGGCAGTCGGACGTAGTTTCAAGCGTAAAATTTACACTCGCCCGTAGTAAAGAAAATTCCATGTGAAATTGAATGTCATTTTATTCTGTGATTTTCTTATTTTTTTGCTCATTTTCTGTTGTTGACATAATAAGTTTTTTAGTAGTAGTACTCAGAAAGTAATCATCTAGAAAATTTTGAAGGCTATGAGAATTTGCATTCTGTGCAGCTCGAAAGTATGCAATGATATGGATAGCATCCGTTTTTTGTTTTTTTTTTGCATAGGCGTAAAGATAATTTTTTTCTCCTAGAAACGTCATCAAGTTTTTAATAGTCACCACTACGCGTCGTCTTGCTACAAAAGCTAGGATGTCAACTAAGTGCTTGGGACCATGAAGCGTCGCTCAATATGAGACATTTTGAATTATAACCAGCCTCAACCATAGGTACCATTTCTCTAAATATTTGTGTCCAACCGTCTCCTGGTGGTTCTGTTGTAAGCAGAGCTAAGTTTTTCTATGGGAAGAGCATAACTTCTGAATTCGCACTAAAACGGAGCACAAAAATACGATTTTTTGAAATATTTTGACCATAGCGCCACCTAACGAGGATTCCTTTTGGCAAAAAGTCAGTGCATTACTTGCATTGTGGCTGCTAAAACAAGCCAAAACAAACAGTTACAAATTGCATTAGTGGCGCCAGCAAGAGGAAGCGGGCAATCGCGGTAATAGCGCAAACACACCAAATTTAGTGAAGTCCCCAACCATCTGTGTGATCCTTCTGCCAGAAAAATTTGACACACAGATGGCGCTTCAAGCAGTAAGAAGGCATTGTTCCTAAGTAGCGACAGGTGGGCATTCCCACTATTTAGAACTGGTAGCGGCAGGCTAATCACCTACCCTGTCAGAAAGCAAATGGTAGTCACACACCAACAGATTCGACTAAGGCGGCCGCCACAGAATTCACTACCTAGCTCCTATGGAATACAGAGTATAACCACACGGAATTATATTTTTTTTAGCGTCACAGTAGACATCAATAACACCGGTTGACCAGGTTTATATTGGTACGTTTTCCTCTTAGGATTTTGATAGAGTATCCATTTTCCGTTCTCTATCACAAAAACCACTTCGTTTCCAGGTGTCTGAACTGAAACTCGAATATGGAAAAATGCTTTCAATTTCTCGTTGTCTTCATTTCCACGGCGCTCAACTTTCCAGCACATTTTTTCAACTCAATTCAACTAAAGATATTAAGTTTCAGTATCCTAAGTATATTTTCCTTTGAGACTTTGGCCACTAAACAAATAAATTTAGGGAGAAAACCACAACCATGGCCACAAAATACTATGAGGCCGAAGTGCAAGCCTAATAAAGAATCTAACAACCACGGAAAAATTTGAGTCTCGTGCTTAGACTGCATTCCTCATTTGACAAACGCTGCAGGTCATATAGTAGAGATGGTATCTGTTTGCGGAAACTCAGGAAAGTAGTAATCTACAAGAAGAAGAAATGCCAATACAATCCAGGAAGAATATATATTGAAGACGATCAGCGCTCAGGCCGGCCAATTGAGGCGACTAAGTCAGACGTTTCCCTGACAGTCGGTTTTACATCACTGGAACGGCCCAGATTTATATTCAGCCAAGGACTATCACTCCAACAGCACTCCCCGTGCATGTACGGGGAATGTTTTACGAGTAGCAGCATAAACAACGACCAAGTTCGAGTCTGTTGAAAAGTCGAAGATAATCTCAAAACTTGTTCTGCTAGATACACCTTTTCTAAAGGATCAAGTGCAAGAAATTATCGAAGAATCATCTACGACTCAGTTATTCTTCATGATCTCTTTAGCATGTCTAAGGTTACCGAAAGACAGGTGACGCGAATATTCACATTTCATAAGCAACAGCGTCTCGAATGTAAGTGTAAAATTGGTTTATTAAAAAAAAAATTATAAAATTTGTTTTAATTTACAAAACAAAAAACACTCAAAATCTGGAACTGCACGAGTGGTGTAGATATAGACTTTTCGACTGGATCAGACCAGACGATAGTTTTACGGCAACTCAAATCAGTTCGAATTTTGCATTTTCTGAAGCATTTTCTGAAAGTAAATCTAACCAGTAGTAGGACATCCATTGGCTTTTCAAGTTGCGGCCTAAGTTTGTTTTTCACAAAACTTCGTTGTACGTATTTGAACTTAACTGGAAAAGTTATGGGAATCCCATCATGAAACTCGCAAGGGTTACAGAGCATAGTCTAATCAATTAATAAAAAAAATTATAAGAAAAAATATCCGCGGAGGTGTTTTTCAAAAATTAAAAAAAACACATTTTTAACAAAAATTTATAATTTCTTCCCTAAAAGTTTTTTCTAGGTGCATCTTATCTTAAAAAAAATTATACCATTGGTTCCCTAAACTTTTTTTTAAGTACATCTTATCTAAAAAAAAATTATGCAATAACATAAAAAAAAAAATTTTATAAATATTCAAAAAAAAAAAAAAAACACTGTAAAAAATCTGTACCAAAATTCTCAAAATAAATCTCAAAATTTTTTTCAAATTTTTTTTAAGCTTCTTCCGTTTACGCGTGACTACTGTCTAACTGAAAACATCTTTTTTTTCAGCATTCATAGACTTTTCTTCAAGGAAAGACTTACGCCCCAACTACGTTTACAAATCGTACAACTGCATTACGAAAATTGCCGATCTGAGAAAGTCTTCTTCGCGCGCTCAGGCCAACTTATGGTATACATAACAGTCCTACCGAACGCACTATTCGGCAAACCATCGGCAAAAGTGAGAATAATTTCACATTATTGGTCGACACTCGAATGATTATATCACGTACAGGCTGAAGTGAGGAGAATATTGCGTCTGCAAATGAGAGTTTAGCCGCAGTCCTGGACGAATCGATTTAGCGGCGACAACTTGACCAATCTTATGGCACTACTTGGGCGATTTTTCGCAAAATATCTTGGTAGGGAAGGTCGATTTAAAAATCATTCATTGCTCTGTGAAAATCGTATTCTAGGGATCAAAATAAGAAACTTTGCCGAAGGAACCATACCTCTAAAGCGAATTCTGATGTCCCCCAATTTGGGTCGAACGAAAAATCCCACTTTGACCCATTTAGAGTGCTCCAATCGAGTCCAAATATATGACCGACCCCCACTAACTTTGGACGGCCGATCCACCCATGCCAGTGGCACACGCCCTGGAACTCCCCTGGGGGTTCCCCATACAATCATTTCAAAATATCACCATTTTTGGCCCTTACATGAGAAAAGGAACTAAAAAGTTCGACCCAAATTGGAGGACATCAGAATTCGTTTTAGAGGTATGGTTCCTTCGGCAAAGCTTCTTATTTTGATCCCTAGAATATGATATTCACAGAGCAATGGGCGATTTTTTTGCCTCCCCACAAATCGACCCGGCCTAATATACATACAATACAGCTACTCCAAGATTTGAAACCGGTCGATCTTTCAAAGCGTCGTAATATCAGTCCTTGGGCTCTTGAAAAGCTCGTTCGGGCGAAGTTCGTTCAGCAATGAGGCCAATTTTTGGCTTAATGGCTACGTCAATAACAAAATTCCCCTCTTTGGGCTGAAGAGCAACCCGAAGTCATTCAAGAACAGCCATTACAGCCATTGAAACTAACCGTTTGGTGCGGACTATGGGCTAAAGCAATTATAGGCCCATATTTATTCAAAGACGAGGCTGGCGCCAATGTAACAGTGATTGGCGAACGCTATCGAGACATGATAAACGACTTTTTGATGCCGGAAAGTGAAGCCCGTCATTTCCACAGCATTTGGTTCTAGCAAGAGGACGCTACTTGCCACACAACCATACAGCCCGTGAAAGAATGAATTTACAGCGTCGTCATTTCGGTGCGTCCTCTCGTCTCGGACCAGTGGATTGGCCACCAAAATAGTATGATATCACACTTTTGAGACTTTTATATGTGGAGATATGTAAAGTCCAAATGCTTTGTAGATAAACCATTACGAAATGAGAGTATAGGCCCGAAAAATGTACACTCTTTCGCCTTAGCGCACAAAATATGTGAAGCAAAATTCCTTAGGCATATACATTTTATTAAACATTTTTGCTAAGTGTACCGCATACAAACGCGCTACGAAGCTACAAACGAATTCACTCAACAGCCTAATTTCCTGCTTGAAATTAACTGACGCTTAACGCACTTTTCTAAAGACGACCAACACGAATGAAAAAATCGCATAAACTTCGCTCAATATCACTTCTTTCTTTAGCGACGCTTAATCTCTTACGCTTGGACAGTATAATTTTTCCATGCTTTTGATTTCGTAAAAGATGAACTCAGCCGCCTTGCATGCGGTTTGCTTTCTCGTTTTTCTTTCTTAATTCCCGTCTTCCCCTGCATGTTTACCTTAGCTGTGTTTTTTTTATATTTTCCTTTTTCTTCATCATGGATCCATTTAAGGTGATTTGATTTGCTTAAGTGGCGAAGGCAGGTAAGTTGAAAGGTCTGAGTGGTTAAAAAACTGTGTGGTCATTCCAGTCAAGAAGTACTGGCGGCTAAGAATTTACCAACTGCTTTTAGGCGCGTCCACATTAAAAGCGGCCATACTTATCATTGGCACTTTAAATAATTTGCTTATTTCATTATGATTAGCAAGATAGGCAGTAAAACCCACCGAGGAGAATCGGAGCAAAAAGCAAAAGCAGGCTGAAAAGTGGCTGGCGAAAGTGAAATATCATTGCGGCCAAGAAAGTGAGCGCCGACGGGTAGCAGGGAAGGAAGCCTTTGCGTAGAGAACTTGCAACCGTTTTTCATGCATACAGCGGATGTGCGTGGGTTGGGGTAGAGCTTACGCGCACGGGAAATTTAATTAGCTTTCAACTAATGGCTGCTTGTTAAGTTGCTCTGTGGCGTCTTGCACAGATTTTCTGTTTTTCTTCTTTATCATTTAAATTTTCCGTTTCTTAGTTGACTTGTTTTTTTTTTCTTAAGCTAGTTTTATTCTTCTTTTTCATTTTTTGCATTTCTTTTACAGGCATACTTCGAGGCCGGACTGTGTGCGCTCAAGACAGTGTGAAATTGCTGCGTTAAAAGTTGAGCCTTTTTAGCTACGCTCTCATTACTTTTCACAATCTGTTCACAATTTTTTCTACCAGCTCACTTGCTCGCACTAATTAGATTGTTTAGCGCATATTGAAAGCAAAAAAACCAAAAACAAAAGAGGCGGATCACAATGGGCGCTAATAAGGTGGAGATTAAAGAGAAAAAGAAAGTAGGCAGATGGCTTTCAAGAAAAGCCAGCCACTTGTCGCGAAAAGATATGCAGCTAAAATAAAAAAACAAAAAAAAACCAAAAAAAAAGTATATATTCAAGCAAAAAATGCAGCGTTTATGGACTCCACACACTCCATAAAACTTGACGCGAACGATTTTCGTTCTGCCATAAGCGCCTTGTAATAGGCCACACACAGATTGGCATCACTTACAAGCAGCAGCTTGCATACGCTTGTGAATGCCCCTTTTCGGCAGCTCAATATTACTTTCGGCGCACTCAGTGCCGCACTCGCACGTTCGCTTCCGCTTTGGTGAGTTTTCAATTGACAAAATCTGCTACTATTAGTATGCGTAACGCGTAAACTGTTACGACAACAATAACAAGCGCCGCTAGGTAGACAAAACCAAAAGCCGCACTTGTGATTCGCACTTAGATAAGGGCAACCCTCATCTTCCTGCTACTTGAAGAATACGCAGCAATTTTATTTAAATGCCAACGCAATTTACCTTTCAAATAGCTCTGAGTAAATATGTACTTTCTACTTTCCAATGTGCGCGTATTGCTCACGTTTTGATCTGAGTTAACAAAATCTTACACTGGCTCCCCCTAGTCTTGCACCATTCGATTCATGCTTTCCCTAGTTGCTTACTGCACAGATTTGCTCACTCGACAGACAGCTCGGCTGTCATTAACCTTCTTGTCATTAATTTTCTTCTTTCTTTGCTGGCATATTTTTGTACTGCTGCTTAGCATAATTTCAGGCGCTGTCATTGCTCTTATCCGTATGTTGATCAAATATGCGCAACAGCCATTAAATACGTTAAACGTTTGCTTCAACTTTTGTTTTCTTCCAATTTGTGTTCTTTGTTCTATTTTCACTCACTGCTGCACTTCCGATTCGAACCGCTGTCAGTTTGAGTAATGTGAACGGCACGTGCTGTGTGCTAAAAAGTAGGCAAGTAGTTAATTTTTTTTTTGTTTTGTTTTTTTTTTTTGACAAAAACAAAAACTAATCTGCACATTTTTCATTTTAAGTGAAGCATTTACTTCTTCGTGGTAAGGGCAAACTGGTTGATTTTTTTTTTTTTGAATGACTAAAAACTTCTTAAAATTTTAGACCAGTCTTTATTTGGTGGTTTTGACATTTTGGGTATTTGATTTTTTTTTTTTTTTGTTTTGAAGCAACATTGGGACCTGCTTGAATTAAATTTCTGCTGCTCAAGTCAGAAAAAAGTTTTCGTGTCAAAATTTTTAAGACGCATTACTACAAATTCCTTGCTTATTCGCATCCTGTTTTTAGAAAATATTTTTGGTATACGAAGTACTTGGCACTTAGTATATGAGGTGCTGGATGGCAGCATAATTCATTCAAAATCAGATGAAAAAGCAGCATACATAAAATAATTTAAGAATGTCTAAAGTATCTGGAGTACTCCTGTAGCACTTAACTTTAAAGAAAAGATTCAATAATATCAAAAGGGAAAAATTGCCTCCAGTACTTCGGAAAAAAATCTTGGAGTTGAAAAAGACCGGATTATTATGCTATTTCAACACAACAACAACAACACAACATTTCAAAAACGATGGTTTTTAAAACCTTGAAATATTTTTCTGACTATTAAAGAGCAGAAAACATTTCCAGAAGAGAGATAGTGCGTCTACTAGCCAGATTAATAGTGGCTTTTAACAAAAATTGACCGTCTTTAGTGAATAGACGCAAAGTTTTGATTCAGCAAGACCCCATACCGCAGGCAAACATTAGGAAAGCTGAACGAGCTCGGATGGGAGCTAATGTCACATCCACCATACTTCCCGGATATTGCACCTTGTGATTATCACCTTTTCTGTGGACTTCAATCCCATATGAGTCACAAGAACTACTCCTGAAAAGAAGCTATAAAAAGGGATACCGAAGCGTATGTTGGCTCCAAAGTCAAACAATTTTTTTAGCAGCGAATTAAAAATTTGCCTAAACGTTGGGAAGACATTGCAAATAATGAAGGAAAATATATTATCGATTAATAAATTCTTTAAACATATTTTTTATTAATTTAAAACCACCTTTAAAAAACGCACGAACTTATAAACTGACCTGATATATTAGTTTAACATAAGCATGACTGATTAAATGATCAAAATTTATTGTGTTTGTATTTTAGGCATTTTTTTAAGAACTGTCAGCAGGGTGATATAGTGACCATCGCCACTACAAAGAACTCTCTCTTTGGCAAGTATTTCTTTATATTTGACATCATAAGAATCTACGTTTCAGTCTCAAATTCCAACACCATACGCAATATGCACCAACTGTTACCAAACTATTAGCTACATACCCTGAATACATTCTCTCCCCACTAGCACACACGCACGTGTGTCACGCACAACTACAAAACACTTTCGCTACTTTATTTTCGCTTCAGTTTACATTTACATGTGAATAAATACACACAAATACCTATATACATACGCGCGCATTTAAAGTACACACACAATTTGGTAACATACATATATGGCTAGCGTATAAATACCGTGTCGTATACGTGATTTTTACAAATTGATTCACATGCAATTTTCCATGCCATTACGAAGAAATCCACTTAATACCAGTGTTGGCGCGTTTGCATGTGGCAAATGTGTTTTATGAGCAACAGCAAAAAATTCACAAATACCAGCAAAGGAACAACAACAATGCCGACTAAAAGCATGAACAAATATGAATATACGGCACGAGCTTATGTGTGTGCGCCTACGCATGCAATAAGCAATGAGAGGAAAATTGCGAGGCATAAAAAACAGGCAACTTTTAAATTACACCAGTATGAGTGTGCGTGTATGTGTGTGCAGTAGGGGGAAAAAATATGGAATACATAATACCCATAAAATCAAAGTGAAAAATTGGTCAAAAAACAGAAAAAACCAAAAATTATAATAAATTTCGATATAAACCAATAAGTACTAAAACAACAAAGAATGAGAGCAAACTAACGCAATAAGCGCGCGCCCAAGCCGTTCAACGAATGTGTAGTGTAAAGTCATAAAAAAATTGTTACACACACAGACGCATTCATACATACATACGGCTCATACATAGTTCCACAAAATGAAATGGGCGCAGGGCTATTTTATTTGCGTATTTATTTGGTTTCATTTGCTTAATACTAACGCTTTTTCTACTTAGCTTTTGTTTATACATAATATTGAATTTGCTGTGATTTCATTTGCCTCACTCACAGCCACTAGAATGTGCAAACAAGCGATTTGTTGGCAAGCAATATTGGAAATGAAATCATTCAAAGAAAGAATCGCTGATATGGAAGAGTCTGTAAGAGTCTGCTTGGTAATGCCAATATACTACAGTGGTGGTTAAAGAAATGCAGACATGTTTGCGTATATGAATTGAACTAAACTTTTTTGATGTTTAAATAAGAGCGGCTGAGAAATTTCAAGAGTAAATTAAAATGCAGAAAAAGGATCCGATGTGCTCCCAATTAGAGAAGCTTTCAGACGAAAAAGTTTAGACAGAGTGGTTAAGGTTATCCATAGTATCTAATATCAGCGGAGCAATCACTGGGATGCCTAAATTCACTTACCCTTAAGGACTAAGGCTGGAATGTGTTTTCAGCACACCAATCAACAAATTTCTACCGATTAAAATTGTAGTGGCGATCCAATCTGCCCCATGCCCTACAACTTTTGTGCTTTTACTGGACCTCTCTGGTCTTGAGCAAGCAATTTTCTTCATGTTGCGCATCATTAGCACTTTTACTGGACATCTGTGGCCCTTTAGACGCAGGCCCACTTAGGTTACGCTGGCTCCCACTCTCATAAGAATGGTGAGCGGGTCCACTTAGGCCAGGAAACCCACTGTGATGACAATACATAGTTTGGTTACAAGTTCAATCTCTAATTCCCAATGAGGCTTAACTACTTCGTCTTTCGGACAAACGATAAAATGCAGAGGATGGTTCCAGATTCCAAGTCTGCCAGGCATTCGAAGAAGTAAGAGTTTAGTGACAGGAATGTCGCGTTCTGGTAAGAACGGGACTGTGACAGAGGGAGTATTCAACAGACTCCACTGCCCCTCGTTTCTGCAGAAGTCATTAGAGGAAAATCCCTTACGTCTGCCATGTGCTCCCATTAGACAGTGCCCGGTGATGTTACCAATTACAGTACTAATAAAAAAAGTCATGTTAAAGCAGATCTCCTGAGGGGTGACTGTATTTACCAACAGACGACAAGTACGAACGCCTGAGGTAAGACTCAAGACGAAACCCAACAGACGACAAGTGCAAAGTTCCGTGCAACTTTCCGATGCCCCATTGGCCATGAAGAAGTAGAAGAGGCTATTTATGGCGTATAACCCCCATACGCAACTAGGAGAGGAACCTGGACGCAGGTCCCCGGTGTGTCTGAAAGGCACAAATGCGGCACTCCTTTGATTAAAAGCGTTTAGCAGTGTCAGGGAGGAAATCAGCCGAGAAGGGAGGAATGTTTATAGTGTTAGTGGGAGCATGCTACTAAAAGAGCAATTCAGGTTGATGAGGGGCCTAGTTGCGTGTCCATTTCCTCTACTCTAGTTATCTCACATCTGCACTCGGGGCTCTATCTACTGGTTTGCGTGATGTAAATCGACCTTATCTGGCTAGAAGATTAATAATATAAGTTTTCCTCCGAGTCAACTAACCTGCGATGCCATGTCCGGGAATCTCTCTGTATCCTCGAACCCAGATAACTTTCCTAGTGCACCGCTTATCCGGCATATTTACAAAAGCTCTACATTCAATTGCTACTGAGGAGGAATTATTATTGCACTGAAGCGATTTTATTCTAGGTTTTGGTTTTAGGTTGTGCGAGCACGAGCACTACCCGTAACGCAGCCGCTTTTAAGGTTTTTAACTCGAACATCGAAAGACGCTACTGTAATCAGCCACAGCACAGATTTTAAAGGTGCGCATCGGAAATTTTTTTTCTGTTTTTACTAAAGCGTTTTATGCATTTGTGGTTGACTTTTTGGCTCTACGCAAACCTACTTGTTTTAGTAATGAGCCAAGTCCGATGCTTATCTTCTTGTATAATTTTCAGTGGTCAACCTGAATGAGGGTTCTAACTCACTTATTCTGTTTCGTTGTATTTCTCATGATTAGCCAAAATAGTCTTACTTATCTCTCTTTCAGAGGTATGCTGCATGTATGTGGATTGTCATAATTTGGTGTAGAGTTTGGACTACTATCGTAGTTATAACAATAAGAAAACTAACTGAATGAAGTAATCTTCCAATATTTCCTAAACTTTTGAAAATATTTTTCTTTTATGTAGTCAGCGGTACAACTAATTTACTCAGCTACTAAAAAACTAATAGGCTGACAGTAGACTTGATAAGAAATTGAAGAAAATTTGTATTCAGTTGAATGGATTCTCTATAGCTGAATACTTTTCGATCACGACGCGTATAAACATACCTACAAACCCTTTATTGGGTGTTTGGCTGGGTGGTGGGGTCCGTCTTGATGGTGTTCCGCAAATGGAGAAACCTACAGCTTACGCCACCTCCAAACGGCAGATGATTTCTTACGAGGACCAATTTTACTCGGAGGCTTGCCTTTACTTGCTGAGAAGCGGTCACGGCAAGCTTGCGAGCATTTAATAGTTCAGCATTAAAATAAAAATAGTCCTTATGTAAAGTTGGCTGCACCCCTCGTATAGGTTTGGCGTTAAGAGGGCAACCGTTCGGTTTCATTTGTAAATAAAGTCGAGAGGTCTTAAAATTTGCTCTACACTGAAAAAAAAATAGCATTTCAATCTTTGTGAAATTGAATAAAGAATTCAACGAATTTTCATATAAATTAAAAAAAATCTTAATCAGAATTTGAAAAATTAATTAGTACGCAGTTTTATAGAGCATTGAATCTTGGTATAAGAAAAGTAAGCTCGAAGTGTTACAGATTTGCCAAAGAATCTGGTAAATTCTCACAGGACTTACTACCTTTGTCTCTGTCTCTTTTATTTTCTATCTCTTTCTCTCATATTTTTCTCCTTTCCTACATGACTATCTATCCTCTTTTCAGCGCTCTAAGTACAATAGGCTTTTTAGCCTGATTGTTTTAGGAGCCACCAAATCTCTTGGGAGCACTTGGCTCGACCTATACAAATTTCGATTTCATTTTCTAGCTTGAAGTGGAATAAAATCGCTTAATTTTAAAAATATTTTTTTGCTGGCGTTTTTGTGCATTTTTCTAAACGACTGCTTAATATTTATTTTACATAGAAGAAAATAATCAAAATCGACAGAAAACAAATGTCAGAAATCAATCCAATTTTTAAGCTACTTAAAACTTGCACTTTATTATAGTGAATGTTAATCTTCTTTTATATATAAAAATGAATGTTTTTCTGTATGTCATCGATGAACACAAAAACTACTGGACCGATTATTATAAAAATTGGTATATATATGTATTTTTCCACGGAGAAGGTTTATAGGATATGCTCATTGCTACCACTCGCCACCAGATAGCGCTGCAGAGTACCAACTTCTGCGTTCAACCGATTTTTCCGAAATAAACAAAATCAATAAAATGGTTTAGAATGAATTGAATATTTGTGTACTGATTTTTCTTTAAAGTTATTTTTCTTAAATTTATTTTAGTTGTTGGCGTAGCACCGCGCGCCGGGTACAGCTAGTGAACTATAAAACTGCGTACTTGAAATTTTTCAAAAAATTCTGATAAAAAAGTTTAAAATTTCGATGAAAAATGGTAGAGTTTTATTTATTTTTCTATTCTCGTTTTTCTTTTTATTTATTTGTACAAAGTTTAATACTTGAACTTGTATATAGTTCTTCCAGGAGATTGACCTATGTTTTCATACAAAAATTATTAAACTGAAAACTAAGAAAAAACAAAGTATGAAAACTTTTGAATAAGTCCTGGTGCTATACTTATTTTACACAGTGTAATTCAAGTAAATATTTTACTCAATATTCTAATATCGAATAGTTTCCTATTTAAAGGTCTAAATCGAACTGAATACTCATCTAATCGCTAGCCAGCTTTCTATAATGCGTACCTATAGCTGCATTCCTGAGCGTGGCAGGAGGCTGAAAGGCATACTGATATTGGCTGCATATAAAGCAGATTAAAATATAATAACGGCACACATATGCTAGATTATGTAAATACTATACACGCGCATCTTTAAATGTGCTCGAAACAAATTTTCAACTTTCAAACATTGAAAATCAACGCACATTTGCAGTTTACGAGTTGTATGAGTCTATGGCGATTGCCACTAAATTGAATTGTTGTCCCAGCATTCTTGCATATTCTACTGATTTGGAGCGAGCACTAAACGAAAAAAGGGTATACTTCGTGCGCATACCGAAGTAGAAATTTATGTACCCATAGACCAAAAATA
This sequence comes from Anastrepha fraterculus, assembly GCA_037575425.1. Classification (NCBI taxonomy): domain Eukaryota; kingdom Metazoa; phylum Arthropoda; class Insecta; order Diptera; family Tephritidae; genus Anastrepha; species Anastrepha fraterculus. The sequence goes on from JAYXIM010017163.1 coordinate 12,773, forward strand.
TCGAAATCGAGCTGCTAACTGAATTTGCGTATATGCGCCTTAGTTTATGCTTAGGCTTGAATGCAATATTCACGCACGATTGTGTGCTAGTGTGCATGTAATTTTCGAGATTTGTGAATGTTCTATTTTATTTCGTTTTTTTTTTCTTTTGTTTTTTGCTTTTAGTTTTCTTTATACAAGCATCTTTCTAACACCTTTTACTCGCTTTCTGCACTACACTAACAAATTTCTTGGGTTGGCTTTTGTTTTGAAAAGGGTTCAATTCGGTTTTGCCTTTGTCGAGAAATTGATTTTGACAATAGATATGTGCACATCCAATGTAAGACTAGCTACGGAGCACACACACATGCAGTGTGATGACATATGTGATGCGGACCTTCTGCTTACATGTTGATGTAGGTAAATATATCGGTGAGCTTCACCCTTTGACTCATACGCTTATGGAGTCTGACACCCTACATATGGCAGCTGGGGTAATGATTTGTTGCGTACACCTGCATTTATAAAAATAGCAGCGCAATATATAGAAAAATTTTAATTTTATTATTTTTTTTGGAAAAATATAATTTATACTACAGCGAAAACCATGCCATTTAAAGTTTAAAATTTTGTGTAAAATGTAAAAAATTCAAAAAAAAAATTACAACAAAATTTTAAATTGTTTAGTCAGAAAGTTGAGTCGGAACTGCAAAAACTTGAGAATGCAGTTTTGAAGCCGATTAAATTCTGATATAATCTTCGCCTCAAAATCAACATCAACAAAACGAAATCAATAAAAATCAACACCAAAAATGACATCAATTTTATGCTTCATGGCAAAGAAGTTGAACAACTCGAAGATTTTAGCTACCTGCGCAGTGTAATATCTGCTAAGAAGTGTGCATGAAAGGATATTCTGGCCAGAATAAATAAAGCAACTGGCACATATGCTCCGCTGCGCCAAATCTGGAGCTCATCACAAATATCCTGCCAAACAAAAATGAGTATATTTAAATAAAATTTCATCTCAGTACTGCTCTATGAATGCGAGACCTGGCTTGTAACCGACCATCCAAAAGAAAATGCAAAGTTTTGTAAACAGACGTATTATTAAGGTGTAGTAGTCTAACGTCATCAGCAACGATGAGTTATATAAAAAGTTAAAATTGGAGCCAATGGTTAACCATGTAAAATTTCGAAAGTGGAGGTGGATAGGCCACATACTGCGGAAAGATGCAACGAAACTCTGTCGATTGGAACTAACAAAGAATCCTCAATAAGGGCCTTCGGTCGGCCCTACATGGAGAAGATCGCTACAAAAAGAAGTCGATGAAAGCGGGAAATCGTGGAACGCACTAAAATTGCTAGCCAAAAACAGAACTATTTGGAAATGCTTTATTGAGGCCCTGTGCTCTAAGGGGAGGTAGGATGATAATGATAATTTTGTACGAGGTTACGGTCGCTCAACAGGCACGTTGATTTGTGATAAAATTTTTTTGTTGACGGTGTAAAGAATTTTATCCATGTAACGAAAGCTGGAAAGTTTTTTTATATCATGGAGAAAATGTACCGCCAGCAAAAAAAAATACCAAAAATCAAAGCAATTTTCAAGCCACCTCAAATTTGCGATTTATTACTACAAAATTCAATGGCTATAAAACTGCATATCTAGATTTATTTTTTAAATTATTATTTTGAACAAAGTGTGAAACTGTAAGTTATATGACCTAAAAAAATGTAAAAATTAAAAAAAAATATTAAAATTAAAAATTAAAAAAAAAAATTAAAATTAAAAATTAAAAAAAAAAAATTAAAATTAAAAATTAAAAAAAAAAAATTAAAATTAAAAAAAAAAATTAAAATTGAAAATTAAAAAAATATTAAAATTAAAAATTAAAAAAAAAATAATAAAAATAAAACGAATTAAAAACTTTACGCAATTTTTAAGCCATTTCGAATTCGCACTTTATTATAATAAAATTCTATGGGCTATAAAACTGCATACCCAAAATTTTTATAAACATTAGAACTAAAACGTTTGAAATTGTAATAATAATTAAAATTTTTTTTTTTTTAATTTTGAAAAAAGTTTGAGACTTTAACTTATATGATTTAAGATAAAAAAATGAACCATTAAAAAAAATTAGAAATTAAAAATAAATAAATGTTAAAAATTAAAAAAGAAATTAGAAATAAAAATAAAAAAATTTAATTAAATAAATAAATTAAGTAACTTAAATTTTTAAATTTTGAAAAAACCTTGGAACTTTATGTTATATGATTTGTTATAAAACAAAATTTAAAACTAAAAAAAAAATTTAAATTAGAAATAAAAAAAAATATTAGAAATAAAAATAAAAAAATTTAATTAAATAAATAAGTTATTTCAGTTTTTAAATTTTGAAAAAAGGTTGGAACTTTATGTTATATGATTTGTGAAAAAAAAATTAAAAATTAAAAAAAAAATCAGAAATAAAAATAAAAAAATTTAATTAAATTAATGAATTAAATAACTTAAGTTTGGAACTTTAAATTTATATGATTTGTGAAAAAAAAATTAAAAATTAAAAACAAAAATTAGAAAAAAAAAACGAAATAAAAATAAAAAAAATTTCATTAAATAAATAAATTAAATAACTTAAACTTTAAAATTTTGAAAAAAGTTTGGAACTTTAAGTAACATAATTTTTGATAAAAAAAAATTTTTAATTAAAAAGAAAAAATAAAAGAAATTAAAAAAATAATTGAATTGCAACGCGCTGCTATTATTGTAAGCACAGATGTATATATATATACATAAATATACGAGTATACCTACATAAACAAGCAAGTGCATATGCAAATGTATAATCAGAAAGTCAAATTTTATTTACATTTCCGCATTCACTTTCATTTTACTTTTGTTGTTATTGTTCATGCTTCAACATTTCAGCTGCCGAGAAGCTCGCTTTTGTCTTTAAGGCTTCCTTTCAACTTTGGTGTTATTGTTTTTATGGTTGCGAATCTATTACCAAATTGAGCTATCACTTGAGTATGGCTGTGTAGCTAAGCAATGAAACAGAAAATAAAAAGCACAAAAAAAAAAATAAAAAGCATACAAAAAGCAAACAAAAACTTCAAAAACGTAAAAAAAACAAAGGAAATAGTCTATTCACACACACACACATGCTCACGCCTCACATACATTGGAATATTTACTTCCTATTTGAAACTTCACACTTTTTTGTTGCTGGCTTTCGGGCGCCGTCATGTGTGCCACTCGTTCTTTTTTAAATGACTTTGGAAACCTCCTCCCTACCCTCCGCAAAGTTTTTAACCCTTTCGGGACTCCCACACTCTGTAGTACAACTTTTTCTGCTTTGTTCATCCTTTTTCCTAGCCCCTCACTCCATTCACTTTAAACACTTTGACCCTTTCTTTCCAACTCATATTAAAATTCTCGGCTAAATTGATTTTGACAGCATTTAAACATATATCAATTGCAGGTGCTGACCTCTGCTTGGGTTTCGCAAGAAAGCACACTTTCTATTTACTTGTGGGAAGGCAGCTTTAAAGCGGAAAATTTTAGGCTGTTGAAATTTTGAAATGTGTTTATTGTTCTTAAAGTAATGCTGGACGTTTCAAGCGATTTACTCGTGGTCAGTTGACAGTGGCCTCAGGCAGCGTAATGTGCCAAACAATAGAATGTTAGATGCGCCAGTTTCCCAACTTTTGCGTATGCTTTCTGCTCATGCCTGTTCATAAGTGAAGTAAAAAATCATGCCAGCGTCTTTCAAGCCCCGCAAAAATAGCCATAGATGGCTAGTCTTCGTTAGAGACTGGAACAGCGAAATTGCAAATCTTGGCCGCTGACTGTACCTGTACTAAACTTCGGAACGCAATTCACCATTCCTGAAAATGAACTGCGAAAAATAATACGTTGCATAACGTTCGCTAAATTTGATGAAGAGATTTCTATACTCGTAAGTCTATGCAGGTTAACGAAAACGAATTTGCTATCATTTTGTTAGTGTAGTCTACAGAAAGGCCTTCCTCACGCAACGCACATGAACGGCAATGTGGACATTTTCAGCAAAGCGCCATCTGACTTGCCTAAGAGGTAACAAAAAAGGTTGTTTTGAAAAGCGTAGTAGTAGCGGCTGGCCTTTTGTTGTGAATAATGGCCAGACCCCTCATTTGCCTTTTCGCATAACATCGTGCATTTTATGCTAATTTGGGACCCGGAAACTTTTTTTATCTTCTATACGTGGCTCATAACTTCAATGGTATCCTCATTGGACTACCTGTGTAAAAAGTTAGCTTTCATCAATTTGTTTTATATTTTCACCTATCCATTTTAAAAGTGTCAAGGTGGCTCAGATGACCGATCAATATTTACTTATTTAGGTGCTAGTGCGACAATCCTATATCGATTATTTGAGTTTACATTCGGTTACGTTAGACCGCACCGGTTGTCCACTATTGGACACATCCAAGCTCATAGCCCATTGTGATGCCGCGTGGGGAACTTGTCTTTATCTCTCTTTAAACCAGTGTGAACTTTTCAAAAATTTTAGAAAATTCCTAATTTCTGCGGTACTAAGATCTTGCAAATCGTCAAGAAATTATCTACCCAAGTGGTTAATCTACGTCTGAATAGATTTAGTCAGTGGCATTACTTCTGGGCGTGTCTGCCTATTTGGCAATGCCCATTATAACGACTAGAATCGATTATCTTATATTAAAAGATATATATATTATATATATAAGTTGAAGCTCGGCTATTTAGCCCAAGAAATCGGGCGTCTTGAAATTTTTATAATGATATTTTAAGAATTTCGTGAAAGTCTGTTAAAAGCTGTACATCTGCTGCCGCTACTGCTTGCCTCAGCATGATGAAAAATTTAGATTGGCAAAGTCGTGAGGCCAATTCAGTTCACACTTCAGTTGGATTGAAATGTCGATCAAATAAAACACTGAAATCGTACAAGGTTGTTCAGGTTTTATTTTCTTATTATAACAAAATTTTTATTTACGAGTATTTTAGTAGCAGATCAAATGAAAATACGCTTTATCAGCCAAAATGATTTTTTTTTCAGCACAACAAATCGTAAAGGATTTGAATTAATATACTTTTATATGGTTCCCGAGTGAAATGCCACTTATTTTAGTAAACAATATTCAGACTACTTAACACTTTTCAAAACAGCCCGCAAACTTGTCTTGAACGAACTTGACTGAACGTGCACTCTGTCATGTTGATGCTATGTAACTATTGACCATCTTTGGGTTGAGTTCTTCAATTCGAGTCCATCATTTTTTTTTACTAATTTGATTAAGTTAAATGAGTGTCCGAAGATAGGACCCACTTCGATGAAAAAAAAAAACGTTTTTATTAACTACCTAAAAACACTACAAAGGATGACTTCAAAGTACTGTAGTTGGCATGAGAAGGAAATGGAAGGCACAGAGTGATCAAGTTTATATTTTCAGAAACGAATAAAGAATCGAACGGCAAGATGTAGATAGGAAAATAACGCATAGCAAGTAGAGCGCATACCATGGCGGGCAAAGGCAAACCTCCGAGTGTAAAGCTCCTCATAAAAAATCATCTGCTGTTCGAGGTCTGCATAAAACTGTAGGCCCCTCCATTTATTGGAAAACATCAAGACGCACACCGTAAATCGAAGAGTCTAGCCAAACACCAAACAAAGGGTATAAACCCCAATTATATATATAAGACTAGCAAAGCATACCTCAGAGCTGGAGAAGAATTTTTCAACAGATCTGTAACTCATTTGCATAAAAATTTACTGTGCTATGTTTCGCTGAATCACAAAAGTTGTTGGAGCGACGCTTCTCCAAATAAAGCACCAATGACCGAATGATACTAGTTGAAGAAAAATTGGATGAAGTGGATCAACAAAAGGGCAGCTATGCTGAAAAAAGTTTGTTATAGAATAAAGTGTTGCTTATTTAAATGTAAGTACTATTTTCTAAACAACTTAGTAGTAAACCTGGGAGCCCCACTGTTTGAGGATCTGGAGGACGTCTTAGAAGCGGGGCTCCCAGCTCTACTTAGATTCGCCAAAAGCGCTGACATCCTAAATGATCTCTATTTTCGGTATTCATAGAGGTCGGTCTCCATCTGGTATCGCTAGGTACCAATAGGTCTATGCGTGACTTATTGCCAACTAGGCTAACCTAACCTAACCTAGTAGTAAACTAATCTTCCTGATACCACGGGCTATGACATGCCAGTTCTTTCAAAATTCAACGGTACTAGTGCAGCTCTTTTCCGATTTCTCTGTAAAATACAGGGTCCGGCACTCGAAGTGTAGCCAACTTCAGACCGCTTGCGCAGCTCATACACAGACATTAGCTGTTTGTTATTTGGCTAAATGACAGTCCAGAGTGTTTTTTACCATCACCCGGAAGCATTTTGCCGAGAGTAAACGCGATAAAAGAAAATCAGTAATGGATTTCAAACGTAATAGTGCGCTTACATATTATTTGGCTGGAAAATCACAAGCAGAAATAAACTTTTTGCTTATCGCACCACCACTCGTTAAAATGATACTGGTAGCATCGCGAAACGTCCTGGAGGTGATCACCAAAAGACTGAAACGTCCCGAGAATTGGTTCAAAAAGTGAAGAAGCGACTTGAGCGAAATCCCCGACGAAGTGCCAGTCAAATGGCGAAAGAACTGAAAATATCTGACCGTGGCATCCACCGCATACTGAAAAATGATCTCTGAGTTAAGCCTTACAAGATCCAAAAGACGCGTGAACTCCCACCAAAGCAGCAACAAGTCAGACTTGAGAGAGCGAAGGAGTTGCTCCGCTTGATCGAAAGCGGTCAATTTCCGAACATTGTGTTTTCTGACGAGAAAATTTTTCATGTTGAGCAATTCTTTAACTCCAAAACGATAGGGTTCAATTGACCGGCAGTTCATGCGAGAATTTGAATCATCGATTGGCCACCACGAGGCAACACTCGACACAGGGAATGGCTTGGGTTGGGTAGGCTTGGACCGCTGTAACCACAGACAGGCGCTCTCCAATCGTTTGCATCGAGCCTGGCGTCAAGGTAAATGCGAAATATTATTGGAAAGTATTATGGAGGATGCTTTGAAACCGTGAGCAGACAAACAACTCAGTGGCAGGCCATAGCCGTTTAAAAAGGAATCGGCACAGTCTCACAAAGCTCGTCTGAACCAAGAATGGCTAAAACACAATGTACCGAACTTGATAACGACCACACAATGGCTTTCAAATTCACCAGACGCGAATCCGATGGATTATTCTATTTGAGCTAATTTGGGGGGCAAAGTCCGAGCTAGAAGATTCACTAATCGCGAGCGCTGAAAAAAGTCATTATCCGCCAAAATACCTGCAAATATTCGGTCAGCTTTCGATTCGTTTCTGGAGCGTCTCAAGGCCATAGTCAAGACAAAAGGTGGTCATATCGAGTAAAAGTTAATTTATGCTTGATTTTTTATTATTTTCACATATTTTATACTTCGAATTGAATAAAAGTAATTTTCCAAACTAAATTGATGGCCTTTTTAATTGATTACACTTCGAATTCCAGATCCTAAATATAAGTAGATAGAGGCTATTTCGCTCTCAAAGGTAACTCTCTATATTGTTTTTATTTATTCTTATTTTTTTTTTTTTGTTTATTATTTTTTCTTTAAGTTTTTTGTTTTTATTTTTTTTTTATTTATGTTTTTTTTTCTATATTGCTTTTTTTGTTGCAATTATTTCCACTTACTTTATTTGTTTTTTATATTTTTCATGTAATTTAATTTTATATATTTAATTTTATTATTTATTTTTCCGTCTTATTTTTGTTAAATTTTTTATAATTATGTTCTTTACATTATTCATCATTCTTTCCTCTTATATTTGATACAATTTTTTATTTTTATTTAATTTTTTATCTTTATTTAATTGATTTTTTTTTTTTAATTTTTTTTTTGTTGTTTCGTGTATAATTCTATTTTTGTTTTTAGTTTATTTTTCTTTTATTATTTTAGAATAGATTTTATTTTAATATATAATTTTTTCATTATGACGAATTTTTATTTTTTATTTTAATTAGGATTTTACTCTTTTTTGCTTTTCGTTTGGCTTAAATTTTTATTTTTTTATTTATATGTATTGTGTTTCTTTGCATTTCCTTTTTATTTACTTTCTATTTTGTTTCACTTTTAACCTCTTATTTCATTTCTCTTTTATTATTCATTTTAGTTTTGGGGTTTTTGTAAGAATTTAATTTTAAGTTTTACATTTATTTTATGTTGATGCTTTCCCTGTTCTTTTATTTTTTCTTTCAGTGTTACATTAATTTTTTGTTACCGGAAAAATTTTTTCGTATACTTTTATTTTTTAATTCTATATTTCCCCCCTTTTTATTTTTATTTTTTTAATTTTTTTCTCAATTATTTATTATATTTTTACTGAACTATTTTCTATTACTGTTATTTTACTTTATTTTATTTTATTTTATTTTATTTTTTTTTTTTTTTTTTTTATTGCATCCCAAAAAAGGAGTGTTTTACATTGATTGGCGACAGCTTTGCTGCAAGCCAATAATTTATACAATAACAGGTACAAAGATTACAATTAAATTAATGGCTATAAATATTATACAAAATAGTTAACAAATTTACTAACAAGAAAAACGTTTACTGTAAAAAGTTTCGGACTATATGGCAAGAATTGAGTAAAGCTGCTTTCTGCATGTCGAAAATTAAATATTCTGGGAGTTGGAGAGTTTTCACGTTGTCTGCTAAGTTTTTATGCACTAGTCCGTGGGCTGAGATGATAATTGGTAGTATGTGCACCTTCCTTAGCTTCCACTGGCGTTTGACATCAATGCCTAAGTCAGAATATTTGGATATTTTTTCTGCATATGTTTTTTGCATGTTTCTGTTTAAAGGAACAGCAATATCAACTATATAACCAGTCGCTTGAGATTTATCAATAAGGAAAATATCTGGCCTATTGTGGTCTCTTGTGGCATTTGTTAAAATTGTTCGGTCGTAATATAGAAGGTAGTTGGAGTCTTCTTGAACAGGTTCTGGGGTGTATCTGAAGTACGGTATTTTGCTTGGATTGAAGTTGTACATCTGCGTCAGTTTTAGATGGATTATTTTCGCGATGTCATTATGTCGCTTCAGGTACATAGAGTTTGCCAGTGTGGTGCATCCCGCTAGCACGTAGTCTAATGTCTCACTTCGGCTATTGCATCTTCGGCATCTGTCTGCAGCGGCATTTGGATCTCGCATTACGTATTTAATGTAATTTCTCGTTGGAATCACACCATCTTGTATGGCGAAAATGGTACCCTCCGTTTCGGCAAATATCGACCTGTTGGTAAGCCATAAGTGCGACAATTTTTGGTCGACATGTGGGCTCAGCAAGTCTTTTCGATATACGCCGTGGATAGCCATTTCAGACCATCTTTGGATTTTTTCATCTATTGTGGTTGTGTTCTTGATTTCGTAGGGTTGATTCATCCGAAGTGGGGTATAATTATCATCCGCAGCAATTGCAGCCTTGTGCAGCTCGGATTGGGAACACTTATGTTGGAAATATGCTCTTATGTTCAAGATAAGTTTGTCATGCAGTGCTCCAACATCAATCTGTCCTCTGCCTCCCGCTTTTCTAGGTAGCATCATTCGAACGACAGAGCTTTTTGGGTTACGTTACTTGTATTTAGTCATAATTGTGCGTATTATTCGTTGCAGATTTTCTATTTCAGTAGATGACCATTTTACAATTCCGAAGCTATACGATACCACCGGGACGACAAATGAATTAATGGCGTGGATTTGGTTTTTCCCATTAAGTTGGGTTTTACAGATAGCGTGAAGGCGCCTTTTAAATTCTGCTATCAGTTTTTTCCTCATTTGCATCGTATTTATACTGCTGCTTTGCATAACTCCAAGGTACTTGTATACCTCTCCTGGCTCCATTTCTGCTATGTCGAGTCCGCTACTTTCCGCGGTTACATGTCGCGAAACCACTTTACCTTTAACTATTGTGATCTTTCGGCATTTTTCAAGTCCAATAGGCATTTTAATGTCATTGGAGAAGGTTTCGACACATCTCAAAAGCTTATCTAGATGTTTGGAATTGCTGGCGTAGAGTTTCAAATCATCTACGTAAAAAAGATGGCTCAGTCGGAATCTTTCAGACTGTCCGTGTTTTAATACAAACCCATGTCCCGTCTCATTCAGGATGTGACTTAAGGGGTTCATGCTGAGAACAAACCAGAGCGGACTCAACGAGTCACCTTGAAAGATGCCATTTCGAATGTTTATTTCGGTTGTGTATTGAGAGCTTTCCGGGCCAGGTATTTTTATTCTTGTCCTCCAGCGTTGCATAACTTTTTCTAGAAAGAGTATGATATTGGAATTGAAGTTGTAAATATTTTTTATTTCATTTTATTTTATTTTATTTTATTATATTTTATTTTATTTTATTTTATTTTATTTTATTTTATTTTATTTTATTTTATTTTACTTTATTTTATTTTACTTTATTTTATTTTATTTTATTTTTTTTTTTTTATTTATAGAGCTTGATCCATCTCGGCTATTGCCGGAGATTACACATCCCGGATAAAATTTTCAAGGGATTGTGCTCTGGTGGAGCGTAGTCCAAGTTCTACGCCCATGCGATTGCTATTGCTTAAATATTTAAAAATCTACGAACTATTGCACATGTGTCCAGTATGGTCGACTTCTGCATGTCTTCTAAGAGGTGTTGGCAGTCATACTTCTTCAAGTTTTTTATTAAATGCTTAGGCACTAATCCAGTGGACGATATAATTATTGGAATTATATTCACTTCCCTCGCTTTGTACATCCGTTTAAGTTCTATGGCCAGAGCTGCATACTTCGATATTTTATTTTATTTTATTTTATTTTATTTTATTTTATTTTATTTTATTTTATTTTATTTTATTTTATTTTATTTTATTTTATTTTATTTTATTTTATTTTATTTTATTTTATTTTACTTTATTTTATTTTACTTTATTTTATTTTATTTTATTTTATTTTTTTTTTTTTTGTTTTAGAGCTTGATCCATCTGGGCTATTGCCGGAGATTACACATCCCGGATAAAATTTTCAAGGGATTGTGCTCTGGTGGAGCGTAGTCCAAGTTCTACGCCCATGCGATTACTATTGCTTAAATATTTAAAAATCTACGAACTATTGCACATGTGTCCAGTATGGTCGACTTCTGCATGTCTTCTAAGAGGTGTTGGCAGTCATACTTCTTCAAGTTTTTTATTAAATGCTTAGGCACTAATCCAGTATACGATATAATTATTGGGATTATATTCACTTCCCTCGCTTTGTACATTCGTTTCAGTTCTATGGCCAAAGCTGCATACTTCGATACTTTGGTGGAGTATGTGCTTTGGATGTTGCGATTAAGGGGCACCGCTATATCGATTACTTCGATCGTTTTATTTGTCTTGTCGAACAAGATAATGTCAGGTTTGTTGGCAGCTGCGGTTTGATCTGTGGAAATAAATCTGTCCCAGTACAGTTTAAAATTTGCATTTTCCAATATTGCCTTGGGTTCATATTTAAAATACAAGACTTCTGCTTGTAAGAGACCGTGTTTTATCGCAAGTTGTTGGTGGAGGATCTTTGCAATATTGTTATGTCTCATGACATATTCACGGGGGCAAGTACGCTACATCCAGCAATTATATGGTCGATTGTTTCGCCGTAAATGCCGCACCTTCGGCATCTATCTTCTATTGCCTCGCCATGTATCGACCTTCGCAAATTCCTTGTTGGGATAACTCGGTCTTGGATAGCAATTGCGAAACCTTCTGTTTCATAAAATAGCTTTCCTCTTTTTAACCATAAATTGGATGATTGTGCGTGTATCCATTCCATTTCGAGATCATGGGGATGGGCACCGTGTATTGTTTTTGCCTTCCATGCTGAGATCATTTCTGCGGGGGATTTAACCCCCTCAGGTACTGGGAAATTCTGTTCCATCAGACTTAGCGGGGTAAAGCCATTATCTGCCATAGCGATAGCTTTGAATAGATGAATATTTTATTTTATTTTGTTTTATTTTATTTTATTTTATTTCATTTTATTTCATTTTATATTCTTTTATTTTATTTTATTTTCTTTTCTTTTATTTTATTTTATTTTATTTTTACTTTTTTTACTTTATTTTCGATTTTTTTTTTTTATTTCAATGAATTTTTTTATTTAATCACTTATTATTGCCTCACTTTACTTATATTTATGTTTTCTCTTTTTCTTTTTATTTTTATTGTAATTTTTTTACATTTTTTACTTTTTCATTCATGTTTGCTTCTTCTAATTATTATTATTATTTTTATGTTTTTTTTTGTAAATTCATTTTCATCTTATTTTGTTTTTGCTTTAATTTAATTAAATTTATTTTTTCCATCATTTCTTTAACTCCATCCAAATTTGACTACTCAAATTTCCGGCCACAATTGTCATTTTTTCCACAATTTGATTGTCGCCAATTTGACTAGGCCAGATATTGCAAACAAAAGACGGTAGACGAACCTCAATACCGGAAAAATTTCCACACACATTTACATACAAAGCGATGCAATTTAGCTTCAACTAATGAAAAATTCCGGCATAACCCGAAAAATATGCCGTTGGTAAATCCTTCATAAAACTCTCGATTGCCAAACCAGCTACCTAAAACGTCGCCTTCATTCGTCCACACTCCCACGCACCCACACACTGCAAACTCCTATACACCTGTGGTCCCTTTACAATATTCAGCCACAAAAATTATTCTTGCGTTAAATTAGAAATTCAACAACAAAAATAACAGCAGCAATAACAGCTGCAACAACAAACGCGAGAGCAGAAGTGAACTGCTGTGTTGCTTTGACAATAAAGGCAAGGCAATAGACGTACATACATACGTGTGTGTGATTGCAGATGTTTGCCTTTCTGCAAATGTGCATGTATATATGTATATTACTAGTTAAGTGCTGGAACAGCTGATGCCCTTCCCCTGCCCTTTTGTTTATTGCTTGCTTCATTTCGAGAATGTATAAGAGCGCTGCCGTCGGTTGGTTGTGATTTTTATATTTTTGCTTTTTTGTTGTTGCCTTTATCCAGTAAAAGTCAATGAGTTGTGTTCATATGCTGATGACTTGACTTGCTTGATGACAATCAGCTTACACGGTACATGGCTGGATAGCAAGGCAGCAGATTAGGTAGTAAATCTGCATGTACAGGGCATTCAAGTAGTACTTGTGCACATACACAAGCACACATTCTCATAAGCTCTATTCTAAGGAGTCTTAATATGTGTGCATTTGCGTGAGTATTAAACAATTCAAGCACACACAAACATGCATGCATATATACATACACTAAATACCCTAATAAGGACTCTGCTGTTTGCAAAGTTTGCCTCTGCATTGCTGTCAGATATTCATTCCACCTTGGTTGATTGGTGTAGTTGGTAGTGCTATAGTAGTGGTTGTGCTATGGTAGTGGTAGTGCTAATGCTAGTTTGAGCTGCTCTTTTCAAGTATAAAGCTTAGTACATTGGTGCTTATCTGCTGTATGCAATCTGCTGTGCGCCTTGTGTTATGCTTCGATAAAATTCATGCACCTGTTTTGTCTCGAAAATTTTCATTAGCTTTGCCAATGGACTGCAGCTAATCCACTCAATATTTCGTAGGCTTATGAATTAAATTGTAGTGCTGGCTTATTGAAAAATTTGTACAAGTTAGCCATTCAATCAACTGTGTACTTATTTGAACATAAATTGACGTTATCAAGTGGAGAGTGATATTTTTAATTCATTTCAGTGTTGGAATTTCTGGAACTGTTAGAGTGGTAAGGACATTTTTTGCAGCTAAAATGTTTGGAAGGCTATTGAGTGTGAGCTAAAATAAGTGATTACGTTAAGGTTCTACCTTTTCTTTTTACTACGTTCATATCAACTCGCTTTATTGTATATCCGAGATTAAGGGGACAGATACCTGTAAAATTTCGAAAAAAAATTTTTTTGTTTTTTCATAAAATGTTAATATAATCTATTAGGAATATGTCAAAAAATTTTTAGAACGTAAATTTAAGTATTTCTTTCATTGCAGATCGTCAACCGTGACGACTCTATTCTTTGCGTTCGAACGCTGGGAGAGGTAGAATTTTCATGTATTCAAACTTTAGACGCGTTTTTCTAAAAACTATATTTTTCGAATTGGCGTACACGATAACTCGAGAAGTTATTGACCGATCTCCCTGAAATTTTGCACACATCTTTTTATGATATTAGTTTCTATGTGAATTTACAATTCAAAAATTTTTCGAAAAATAATTTTTTCGAAGCAAAAACAGTAGGAAAATTCTCCCCAAAATTTATTTTTTTTTAAGCATTTTATACCGCGAAGTTTTTTTTCCATTTTTGTTTAGTTCATTTAGAAATTATGACATCAATAAAAAAAAAATTGTTGGTTTTTTGTATTCAGGTCACTGACGCCGATGCTACAATGCGCGCCGTTTGAGAAGCCTCGCAGCGACTTCCCTGGAAGAATTGAGTGTACATCCGCCATTTTAAATGATCAAAAAAAAAATTATTTATTATATATTTTTTAATGTATAAATAAACTGTATGCCAATTTTGAAAAAAATATATTGACTTCTTCATTTTAAATAATTTTAATGAAAATCAGAGAAAATATGGCCGTTTACAGGTATCTGCCCCCTTAAGTAGCAGCTTGCTGATAAGCGAGAGACTTAAGGCTTTGTGCAGATGGCGCAAAATTAATCATCAATTTTGTTTTTTCACAAAATAAAAAAACATTATTTTTAGTTTTGGAAATCTTTATTTTGAGCTTTCAGCGCTCCATTGCTTATCAGTTTGTATGCTGCAGATGTACTGATCGCAATAATCAACAATAAAAATTAAATGAAATAAAAAATAATAAAAATTGAATGACATTCAACCAGAAGAAAATAATTTCAGAAAAATATATGAAAAGAAAATAATTAAAATAATCAAAATAAAGCAAAGGAAAAAAGTTAAACAAAAAAAATGTAATAATAATACAATAAAAAAAAATAAATAAATAAATCCAAAAATAATAATAATAAATAAATCCAAAAATATAATAAAAAGCATTAAAAAATAATTTTTTTTTTTTTAAATAAAAAAAATAGGAACAAAAAAAATTAAGCTTTGGATAGCGCCAGAAAACGGGTATAAGACTCTTCTCCTCCTCTTCATTCCAGAGGGTGCGAAAAAAATATTTGGGCAGGGAACCCAGCTTCCTGCTTAGGATGACCCACATACAGTGCCGTGTTATTATTATGCGGAATGCTGAGCTGATGGATAAAGACAAAGCTAATGGATAAAGGATATATTCGCCATTTGATAGGGATTCCCTTGACTTTAAACCAGATTGGTATTCACCCTAATAGCATCTTCGCTAAAAACCGATAAAATTTAGTGCTTACAGGAAGCCGATCATTGCGAAAATGCGCTTCAAATATTTGGGCATCACTTCTCCGAGCATCTGAGCAACTAGAGTGCAGTTTCACTGACAGGGAAGATAGGAGTTGCCAAAAGAACGGAATGTTTTCCGAGAAACAGGTGCGAAAAAATATTTCTGTTGTAAGTGAACTTTGAAAGAGTGCCCCAGTGCATTACAACTGCATCGAAATTGTGGGCTTCCTAAATAAATACAAACTGCGTACAGAAGTTGTTAATTTATTTTGTTATTTATTTATTTTCCACATTTATGCGGTATTTACAACGCAATCGCAGTTGAAAAAAGATTTAGGCTATATAGAAAAAACAGCAGCGCATAGCAAATAATTTATGTAATTTCAAAATATTTTCCCATACATACACACTTACACACTACACCAGCCTTTACACAGAGCAACGTAAATAAAAAAGTGTAAATGAATTTGTAAACCGCATTTATTGTATGTTTTGCTTGTGTGGTGGAATTCAATGCAAAAAAGTACACCTACACATCAGCGCAAATATTCAAATTAATTTTATGCATTTAATGCATTTGTTATGTAAACAAAAATTTAATTATTAAATTAAACATAATAACATTCTCACGTGCGAATTACATAAATAAGTACACAGAGGTTTGTTCACACCAGCAGAGATAACTACAGACATAGGTAAAATATTTGAATATAAAAGTTTCTGTAGTGTGGATTTCAGGAGGATAATTTTTTGTGCTAATTTACAGCCTTTGGTATTTAACTTTTTTGGAAATATATTTATTTAATACTTGCAATTATAAAAACAGTTAATAGCACAAAAAATAGTAAAGCCTAAAAGCGGCAATCACCATTTTAGTATTATTTGCTTTCATATGCAATGAAAAATAATGCGAATGGGTTGCTGCGGGACTACCAATCGAGAGTGCATAGGTCCAAATCTCCATTTTTTCTAAAAGCAGTCGCTCTTCAGTAGGCAATGGCAAACCTCCGATTGTATTTCTGCAATGAAAGAGCTCCTCATACAAAATATATTTGACGTTCGGAGTCGGTTTAAAACTGTAGGTCCCTCCATTTGCGGAACAGCATCAAGACGCACACTATAAATAGGAGGAGATGCTCGGCCAAACACTCAATAAAGGGTGTAAGCACCAACTATGTATTTATTTTTGAAGTGAAACTTCTCAAGCGTCGATGGACGAGCGAGAAAGGAGAGTAAAATTTGAAGGCCATTCAACGTTTTGGGCATTTTCGTTCCGCGAGAGAGAAAAGAGATATAACGTAGAAGTAAAATATCTGCCGTTCGGAGTCGGCTTGAAACTGTAGGTCACTCCATTTGTGGAACAATATCAAGACGCACACCACAAATAGGAGGAGGAGCTCGGCCAAACACTAACAAAAGTGTACGCGCCAAATATTTATTTTTTTTTTAGAGGAAAAGGAGAGAGAGAGCTATACATAATATATATCTTAGATATACTTTAGGCTATTTTTCCTGAGTTTGTCCTTGTGGTTTCGGGTGATAAACGCTCGGAGTAGTGCGCGTTGTTACCACGGTTTGTGTCCGGCGTTTGCCTACACCGGTCGACCCTTCTCCGTTTTTTGTAAATTGTGACTATTTGTATTCTCTTCGAATGTTGTGAATTTATTTAGATATATATTCTTTCTCTTTCTCTCTCTCATTCGGGTCTCTCCCTCTTTCTTTGTCTGCCTTGAAAGTTTCACTTCTGTTATGTGTACTACGCTACACGCACTTTTTATTTTTATGATACGTCTCACAAATTAAAGGAGCTGCAGTTCATATGCTTATTCCGAACTGCAAATGGTTTTTATGAGAAGTGTTTTGATTTTTCAAGGCAGAAATGCGTTGGAAGATTTAGCATAGAAAAAAAGACGCTCCATCATTTAGAGCTTGAAATTTTTATTCTTTTTCCTTGTTCACTCCACTCGGGAGCATAGGGCCTCGACAAGACTCAGTCTTGCGTTGGTTTCGTTAATCTATTTTGCTTTCTGGCAGGGTAGGTGATTAGCCTGCCGCTACCAGTCCTAAATAGTGGGAATGCCCCCTGTCGATGGTTAGGAACAACGCCTTCTTTCTGCCATCTGTGTCTTACATTTTTCTGGAAGAAGAGTCGCACAGATGGTTGAGGACTTCGCTAAATTTTGTGTGCCAGCGCTACTACCGCGTTTGCCCTGTTTTTTTTGCTTTATTTTTTGTTTTTATTTTAGCAGCCACAATGCGCTGACTTTTTGTGCGGGAGTAAGGATTGGAAGGATACGGTTTTTGGAGTTGAGGAATGATTTTCTTTGCAGAAAGTAGGTAAGTGTGGAAAAGTGCGAGAACCGTGCTTTATGTGGGATTCGAACCCACAACTTCTGGGATGGCAGACTAGTGCACTTACGCTAAATTACCGAGGCCGTCGTAGAGCTTCAAATAGTGGCCATTAAACCCGGTTGCTAGTCATACCTAACCACATGCAGCATCGGCGGTTGATTTGTAGCAAAAATGAAGATATAAAGAATTAGATTGGTAGGTGAGTTGTAGTTCATCACCTCTGAAGCTTATATGTCTTTAATTTTTAAGTATTTATTCTCTTATTTGCTCTCTCAAATCTTCCATATTCGCGCTTACTTTAGAGATCTGCACCTATGACTTGAAAGTTTCGGTTGTAATAAAAGCCGCATACGGTTTAAAGGCTTGTAGTGGATTGTGAAAAAATTACAATAATGCTATGCGTAACCACAACGAATTCGCATCACTTAAAACAATAACAAAATTTGCAAAAAAAAGCGCCGCAAAGAATGTGAAATCGCACAACTTGTCGATATGTTAGCGCTAACATTTACCGGCTAAAAACACACTGCAAATACTGTAGCACTCCCTTAACGCGAATGTGCCACAAAAGCGCGTTTTATAAGTTGTCAAGAGTGCTGTCACGTGCTGGTTTTCCACAGTTTTGCTTCTTCTTTTTCTAGTTGTAGTTGTTGTTGTTATTGCTCTAACTTCATGTGCTGCAGTTATGCAATTTGTTGTTTTTGCATTTGTTTTGCGAGTGTAGTGATATGTTCACAACAGCAACGTGATTATTTTTCAATGTTACGCCGAAAACTATGCTTCAAATCGTAAGCGACAGCCATTGCAAGGCAGTGCAATGAACGAGATGCCAGAAATGCATTCCAAAATAAATACACACAAACACATTGGCGTTTGCACGTATGCGTGTGCATGAGAGGGATGTTGCAAGCTTGTATTGGCGCGGATTTATGGCATTGCAAATAAACTCGCTACTGCTACTGCCGCCTCCACCAACGTCGCCAGCAAATCCGCTCACTTTCAATGGAACCCAGAAGGGATATCCAATATTATTGCAAGAGGGGCATAGATGTAAGAAGGGAATGAGATGGAGGAGAGCGTTGCCCGTAAAATGTGACTGCTAGGAGTCATAACAACAATAATGAACAAAAAAAAAGCAAAAAAACATGAATATATAGCAGTTGCTTGTGTGAGTGTATTTATGCGCCTGTGAACACAGCTGAACGTACTAACGAGCCAACAAGTGAAATGCCAAGACAGCGCAACGCGGGATGCATATGCGTCGCTGAAATAGGGGGAGAGGGGAAGAGCGGAAGGGTTGTGAATGCGATATCACATTATCCTGTCATTTTGTGCAAATAAATTGCATGCTCATGCAGCAGGCACAGTTATTGATATCTGCAATGAAAGCCGCATACACACACGCAACTCCATACACACAAGCGCTACTGCTGTGATGGAATTATGGGTTGTTGCCAGATACGAGCAGCATACATACATTTGTATATACTTAGTAAATATAGCCGGTATAAGTAACGGCAATTGAAAGTTTTGCGCGCACGTAACAAGCCGCTACGCGACTCAATTCGCTGATGGCCAGGGGTAAGCAGCGGATCTTGTATAGTAGAATGAAGTGAATTGGAGTGGTTGTGTAGAGCGTCAACGCGCTGTAGAAGAGTTGACGCTGAAGCAGTCATTGAATAGGCATGAAGTGAATGACATGGAAGCACACGCGTTCGCTCAAATGAAGGGGATATGCGCTAGTAAAGGGGAGAGCCACCACAGATATATTGCGTCTAGGTGGGGTGTATACGAATTCGGTGATGCATTTCAACTTTGAATAGATTTCCATTACTTAATATCTAAAACTTAATTTCATGTTGGGGCTGAGCTTAAATTAAGATCGAGTAGCGAACAAAACAGAAAAAGAAACAGAAGCAGAGGATAAAGCTAGAGATAAAGATAAAAATGGAGATTATGAGGATGAAGATGAAGATAGAGATGGAGATAGAGATAAAGGTAGAGATATAGACAGAGATAGAGATAGAGATGGAGATAGAGATGGAGATGGAGATAGAGATAGAGATAGAGATAGAGACAGAGACAGAGACAGAGACAGAGACAGAGACAGAGACAGAGACAG
Source organism: Anastrepha fraterculus (assembly GCA_037575425.1). NCBI lineage: Eukaryota > Metazoa > Arthropoda > Insecta > Diptera > Tephritidae > Anastrepha > Anastrepha fraterculus. The sequence continues at coordinate 32,709 of JAYXIM010017163.1, forward strand.
AGACAGAGACAGAGACAGAGACAGAGACAGAGACAGAGACAGAGACAGAGACAGAGACAGAGACAGAGACAGAGACAGAGACAGAGATAGAGACAGAGATGGAGGCAGAGACAGAGATAGAGATGGAGATAAGGATAAAGATAGGGATAGAGATGGATATAGAGATACAGATAGAGAGAGAGATGGAGATAGAGATAGAGATGTAGATAGAGATAAAGATAGAGATAGAGATAAAGATAGAGATAGAGATAAAGATAGAGATAGAGATAGAGATAGAGATAGAGATAGAGATAGAGATAGAGATAGAAATACGTAAGTTTTGGTTGGATTAAGATAGAAAGTAAAATTAGGTCTGAGACTGAGATTGACTGATTAATAATATATGATATTCCGACGTAGTGAAGTTTATAAGAACAAGAAGACAAGCTTGGAATGATCACGTTTCTAGAGCTAGTGAAGACAGAATCATCCGAATAGCGAGGGACTATATACCATATGGAAAACGCGGACCTGGAAGACCACCAAAGAGAAGGCGCGAAAGCTGGATTTCGTCATCAGAGGAAGGACAATAACATTTCGGCATTTTGAATTTTAATAATACTTTGTAATTTATAACTATGAAATTGTGTGAAGAAAAATAGGTAAAAACCTATAATTAAAGAATAAGAAGAAGAAGAAGAAGAAGAAGAAGAAGAAGATATTCCGCTAAATAGATTTTAATAGTAATTTGTTTAAGTCAAAATTAAGCTTTTATTCCCATCTTTCGAATTTCATTACACACAAAAAAACCACAACAAAAAAATAATTGGCGTACCCTTCAGTTGGGTGTTTGGCCGAGCTCCTTCTCCTATTTGTGGTATGCGTGCGTCTTGATGTTGTTCCACAAATGGAGGAACCTACAGTTTCAATCCGACTCCAAACGGCAGATAATTTTTATGAGGAGATTTTTCACGGCAGAAATACACTCGGAGCTTTGCCATTGCCAGACGAGGGGCGACCGCTATTAGAAAAAAAAAACGTTTCCTATATTTTAGTTTTTTATGCACGCAGATTCCAGCCTACATACTCGGAATGATAATCACGCACCAACCCATTCGGCTACAAGCCATCACTTTATTATATTAAAATTGAGTAGGCTATAAAAATGCATAATCCGACAAGACAAGGCACACCTACCCATCAAATCCTTTCGTATAAGCACTTGGAGAAAAGAAATGTCACAGGTATAATTTTTTCATTTATGAAATTCCGAAGCTCATAATTTTTCACCTCTGTAATGTCTTGAAGCGATTTAAATGCACTTATTTTTTGTATTATTTACAGGGTCTCGTAGAGGCTGCTTCACTTAGACTGGGCCCAGTAGATTTTGTTGTAGTTTTTTTTGTTGTAGCAACATAAGCATTCTCCATACATATACGGAGAAAGCTGCCGCAGTAAAAGTTCATGGTCGGATATAAATCCGTGTCGTTCCGGTTATGTAGAGCCGACTGCCGTGGAAACGTTTGTGCTGTGATCCAAAGTCATGGTTATTTTTACAAATGAAATGGTGGTGCGCGAGTGCTCGTAATTTTTCTTCTCTTAAGCGGTTTTACGTATTTCGACGAGATCTTTTGTGATACGCTTAAAGGCTGGCCTAATTAGCTTGGCGGTTAGATAAAGATCAGTTGTGATGTAAGACTGCAAGGCAGTGTCTATCGTATTAGATATAAGCATGAACTGGAACTATTGCGAAAAACGAAACTGTGATACAATTTATAAAATCTCAGAGAGTAAGATGGCTCGTAAGTGTTAGAGTGGACAAGGAGAGAACAACTCGAAAGGCAGTTAAATTACGCTCTGTCGGAGGACGCCCCAGAAAGAGATGGCGCGAAGAAGTGAAAGTTTACCCTGAAAAGCCAAACGTGTGGCGGTGAAAGGAGGTAACCTACAGATGGCGCAAGGTTGTGAATGCACTAATGGTTCACCAAGGACTGTGATGCTAAGAAGAACAAGAAGAAGAATCTAGCTGCCTATACAATTTACAATTTTATATAGGAGCAAAAAACTTTTTATATTTTTTTGACATTCTGAATTAATTAAACAGAAATCGCAGTAAGTCAGTTTACAGTTTGCATTCTGAAGTAATGAAAAAAAAAATCGCAGAAAGCCAGTTTCAATTTCATATTTATTCCAGCGTCTTGAAAACACCTAATAAAATAAATTTGTTAAAATAAAATTTAAAATATTTATTAGCACTTTTTTCAATTAAAAATCACATTCCAAAAGGCTTAATTGTCATTCACAGTTGCCACTACAAAAAATGTTATATTTCATCATAATTTTATTTTTTCATTGCTTTAATGTACACGTGCATGTATGTATGCAAATGCACTCATGTACAACATAAATACAAATAGCAGACATTTTAAGTCCATCTCTCAAGTGGCCTACGTGCAACTTCGACTTTAATCATGACGGTAATTCGTTATGCAATTAAATTGCAACTTAAAAATGGAGCAAGAAGCAACTTTCGCGAAATGGATGAGAGACAAGTGAGCATTTAAATAACGCACATGCACACATACACCCAAATATGCAGTGGCTTGTTAGCGGCGCCTTAACATTTGCAACACTTATGTATGTATGTGGTGGCAGGGCAGTGGTGGCGCTGCTGCCAAAAAAAAGTAAAAAAAAAAACGAAAGCCCACATAACACAAAAGCTGACAACTTGTCTTGGCAAGTAAAGCACATGAAGTGTTGTAACAACAACAATAACAAAAATAATCCATTGTAGTGAAAACAACTGCAACAATTCAAGCGATTCGTGTAGCAACACAGTCAACGCGATTCGTGCTACATTGGGGCGGCACCGATAGGCAAGCACACGCGCCAGCCTTTCAACAACGCGTCCGCAAATTGTGTTGAATGGCACGAATCAGCACCGCCTAGAGAAGGAAGGCTAGGGTAAGTGGAAAATAGGGGAAAATCTAGAAAACGAAAAACTAAAAAAAAAAAAACACTAAATGTAAGAAACGCGAAAATGTAGCAACAAAAGTTGAAGTGCGGCGCACAGAAAGTTTATGGGGTGCATGGGTCTAAATAAAACAAAAAAAGGGTAGAAATGCTGATGTTGTAGGCTACGGGGTATGCAGTAGGTGCAGGGTGGTAAAGCGGTTGAGTGCTATTCGTTGAAATGCTTGTATTTGCACTAAAGGGGAAACAAGTGGTAATTACATGAGGGCCTATAACGGAAATGACTGTCTGCCAAGCGAATCAAAGATTCTTCCAGTGAGCTGGTGATGTAGGACGCAAATGAGAGAACGAGGAAATTTGATTGAAATGGATTTATACAGTGAGACTAAATAGTGGGTAAATATAGGCACTATGAGGAAGAGAAAGGGAGAGCAATAGGAGGGCGACTAGGGCGAAAATCAGTGAATGCATAGATTTGAAAGATTTGCCAACTTGGTTTTGATTTGAAATCGGATTGGTTGATAATTTGCACATTTGAAATTTTATGAAACTTAATTTTTTAGATTTTTTTGAGTATTACCAAAATGGAAATTTAATTATTATTTTAAGGTTGTGAAAATCTGCGATGCAGAACGTGAATAAATTTCGGTATTGCCGCGAAGAAATTTAATCAAATATCGCGTTATGCAGATATAAAGTGTGATCAGATTGAAGGTACTTTTTCCAAAAGGGATTTTTTGACAGATCGCGCGTGACTACTGTCATGATTTTTTCGAGTATTCATTGACATTCCATCACGGAAAGACTTACGCCTCAACCACCTCATAAATCGTACAAAAAGGGGTTTCCAATAAGAGGTGTTATCTTATATTATATTATTATTTATATAATAGTTATTATAGTATTATTTTTTGTATAATAGTCCAACACCCCTATTACGAAAATCGACACAATGCGAAGTGTTCAATGCGCGCGCAGGTCAACTTCTGGTGTAAATAACCGTCATACCGAACGCCCTATCCGACAAACCATCGGAAAAATTGCGGATAATTTTAGATCACTGGGCCATACTCGACCTATTCGACCACGTAGAGCCCGAAGTGAAAAGAATATTCTGGCTGTAAATGGGGGCTTTGCCGAAGACACGGAAACATCGATGCGGCGCCGATCTCAACAATTTCGCCTATCTTATGGCTTTACTGGGGCGATCTTATGCAAAGATTTTTGATTTGAAAGAGTATAAAATACAGCTAGTCCAAGATTTGAAGCCAGTTCATCTTTCAAAGCGTCATAATATAGGTCAAGTTACATTTACACAAACGTGAAAAATTACGAAACATTTATCAAATTCATGAAAGATATCTTCAATTTCGATTGTGCGTCAGAGGTTAATAAGTCAACAACTCTAAGAGGCAACATCATCGATTTGACTTTTTCAAGACACATTACTCTCGAAACACTCCCTTTCATTTCCTTTCCTATCATCGTCCTATTCTCAACAGAGAAATGGTTCATTACCATGAACACAGGAAGAAGGCATATGCAAATACAAATATGTGAATTTATATACATATGCGCTTATACAAACATATATACGCTCACTTAAGTAGGAGAGAGCAAGATGCCGAACGTTGCCGAACGCGGGGGCCGATTGTACCTCTTTGTCGTTCGTTTCGCGCTCTCGCTTGCAGTTCAAGCAAGGTAACGACGCATGAGCAAGATAACCCGCGTTCGGCAACGTTCGACATCTGGCTCTCTCCTACTTGAGTGAGCATATATATGTATATATCGATAATAAAATTTATTTTTTGAGCGTCAACCACTTTAGTTTTTTCTCACAGAAATAAAATTTGGTTTTGGAGTTTTATGTTTTTTCTTTTTGGCAGATCGAAAAATTCAAATAGGCCTCTACGAAAACGCACCTTAAACCACCAGTTACTGGGCACTAGGTTTTAGTTGTTGGTTTCTAGTTATAGTTATAGTTATAGTTATCAGTTAGAAATTTTTCGCTGTTAGTTATCATCTTTCAGCTACCATCGGAAGACACTTAATTTATTTAATATTTTATACTTAAAAAATTTATAATTTTCCCTTTACTTTTTTTTTAATGCAATAAAGACATTTTGAAATACATTTCATTTCCCGCATTAAACTCCCATAAAGCCTCTTCCCCTAGCTCTCAACATTTCCCTCCAATAACATGAAGCTCCTAAGACCCACCTCCATGGCTTCTGTCTCCGCGAGGACGATTGTTAGGCTGCCTATTATTTGTAACCTGTTAACTGCATGTAACTGCGGTTTCTAGGAAATGTACTAAATGGTAATGCTGAACTTTTATTACATATTTCTGGGCGCAAGCAAAGATATAAAACTGCAATATGCAGCTAGGCTCCTACATCAGCAAACACACATACACACACACCCATACCAGAGGGTATAGATTTAGCAGGTGAACGTGTGAGTTTACATCCGTTAACAGAACGTTTCTTCCGTGCCGATTGGTGCACAGAAATGTGAATATCCATAAACACACACACACCCATGGATACACAAATATGGCGGAATAAGTAGAAAGTAAAGTAAAGTCATTTGAAAAACGCTAGTGAACCATAAATCTTGTTTAGGCGAAATTGTAAAAATGTAAAGTGCTGACGTGCTTGCTGCCGCTGCTGCTACGAAGCCAAGCTGGGCCTGCTGCGTTCATGAATTCACATATTGCTTACATGCACACACACACACACACATATATATATAAAATTGCTCGCTTTTAAAAAAGGTTAGTCCATGAAACGCAGGTGGCCTTTTACTCACCACCAATTGTCCGGAAGGCAGTAACGCTGATGAATGATGTTTGCCATGCAACTGCTGATGATGGTATTTGTGGTGATGTTAGTGTGTTAACTGTTTCATGGATGATGATGAGACCGAAACCTGCTAACGCCAGCAGCCCGTCAACGGCTCGACGGTACTCATTGCATGTAATTTACTGTGGTAAGAAAGACAAAGGCACGACTGTGAAGGTGGCGATGATGTTTGTTGGGCTTGGTTGGTGGCAGTCAGTCTCGAATGACATACGCACACATTCATACACACGAGTATGTGCTTGTACACCTACACGGCGCCGCGGTTTTGCGGTGAATTTTTAGAAAGCACAAAAAACAAAAAAAAAACTACTTCGCTGTAAACAAATGAGACATAAAGCCTGAAATTAACTCCGCGAAAAATTGTGTTTCGCGCGTTTGTAGCTTACCTTGTTCGTCATGCTTAAATAAACTGTATTTTTAAGCCTTACTTTAAAGGTGAAAGGTACATTCAGATATTAGAGAGGTGAAAAAACTTTTTAAACTTACCTGAAATGAAAAAAAAATTTAAATAACAAAATTAAATTAAATCAAATTAAATAAAGGAAGAAATGCCAAGTAAACTTAATTAGAATAAAAAATGTTTGAAACATAAAGTAAGTAAAATAAAAAAAGGATAAGTTAAATAAATTAAATTAAATATATATAATAAAAACCAATAAAATAAAATGAAAAAATGGAATTAAATAAAAGTAGAAATAAAAATCACTAAGTCAAATTGCGTGAAATAAAAGCAAACAGAATAAACTGAAAGCACAAATGGAAAAATAAAACAAAATGAAATAAAATAAAAAGCAGCAAAATAACATAAATAATTCAAAATTAAATTAAAAAATTATATATGGAAATATTTAAAACTTAAATCATGTGAAAAAAATAAAACATAATAAAAGAAAATAAAACAATTTAAATAAAGAAAGTAAATAAACGAAGATAAGAAAAAATAAATTATAAATTTAAAAAAATAAAACAAAATAAAATAAAAAATTAAATTAATTAAATTAAATTAAAATCACAAACGAAAAAATAAAATAAAATATTGGGAAATAAAATAAGATAAGAAAACATAAAATTGAATAAAATAAAAAAATTAAATAAAGTAAAAAAAAAGAAAATAATATGAAATTAAATAAAATAAAGTGAAGTGAACAAATTAAAATTAAATAAAAGAAAAATAAATAAAGACATTGCGTGAAATAAAAGAAAAAATAATAAAAAAAATAAGAATAATATAAAACAAGATTAGAAAATATGAAACAAATTAAAATAAAATAAAATAACAAATAAATAAAATAAAATAATATAAAAATAAAAACAATTACATTATATAAAAAAAATAAAATTATATAAAAAAACAATAAAATAAATGAAACATGAAAAACAAAAACTAAAATTTGTGATATATAAAATAATAAAATAAAGTAAAATAAGAAAAAAAACGTGGTGTAGAATAAAAAAAATGGGAAAGGATTGGAAAAAAAATATTAGAAACAAAAATTTAAAAAATAATAAATAAAACAACAACTAAACATTCAAAAAAAAAAAAAATTAATAGAGGAAATAAATTAAAATGGTTGGTTGGTTGGTTGGTTTAAGGGTGACCCCGCATAGGAGTGCCACATAGACCGCAAGTTGGGTCCGTTGTGTTGCCCTAGAGCTCATTATTTTAAATGATTTCCCCACCTAACCGAGATTTTTATTGAAGATTTTGGTCAAAGATATTAATTCGTTTCGAAAATTTGATGAGAGATTCGATTTTCAGGTCCGAGAGTACTGAAAGATTGTCAATTGTTGGAGAGCCTAGAAGAGCGAGTCGACTTCTGGCTAGACCGGGACAACTGCACAGCAAATGTCTGCTCGATACTTCCTCATCTTCGTCCTCGCAGTATCTTCACAGGTCGTTTTGAGGAACCCCGAGCCGACGTGCGTGAGTGCCCAAAAGGCAGTGACCGGTGATAAGAGATATTATATGCCTTAGTTCGTGTTTCGAAAGACTTATAAGGGTTTTTGTCTGTTTCAGATTGTAGGATGGCCAGATTTGTCTGGTCGTAACGCAAGTAAATTAAAATAATATAAAATGTATATAAATAAATAAATTAAAACATATTTACATAAAACTCAAATAAAATAACACTTTTTTTAATTACTTTAATTCGGATTTAGGTAGCATAAAAAGAAAAAAATTAAATAATGTGATAATAAAATAAAATCAAATAAAACGAAATAAAATAAACAACAACAAACTTAACTCAAAAAATAAAATCAAATAAATAACAAACAAAAAATTTAACAAAATAAAAGATAATTATTAAAGTTATATAAGATAATTTTTTCTATACTTTATATTCACTTTTTATTTTATGTTGTTCATATAATTTTTAAATTATTTTGTTTTATTGTGTTCATTCAGTTATTTAATTTAATTATTTTTTTTGTTTTTACTTTTATTAATTATTTTTAATTATTTTTATAATTAAAACAAATTTTTTTTGTAATAATTTTTTTTGTAATTTTTTCCTTAGTTTTTTTTATAGAGAAATATAAGACAATAAAACTTTTCATTTATTTTTTTTTTTGATAATAAAACTTATATTACTTTATAAAACAAAGAAAAAAAAACAAAGCAAGGAAAAAATTACAAAAACAAAAAACATTACTTAATATAATAAAACTTATATTACTTTATAAAGCAAAAAAAAGTAAGGAAAAAATTACGAAAAAAAACAATTTTAGTTTTTAATTTTTTTTTATTATTAAAAAAAAATTAAAATAAATAATAGAAGTAAAAATTACAAAAATTAAATTAAATAACTGCATAAACGAAATAAAATAAAATAATATAAAAATTATATGAACAACATAAAAATTGAATATAAAGTATAGAAAAAATTAAATAATATAAAAAATATATAAATAACATAAAATAAAAAACGACTTTATATGCAGCTTAATATTGGCAAAATATAAAAAAAATTAAGAAATATACACAAAATAACATAAAATAAATCGCGAGATAGCTATTATGGAAATTTTCAAATTTTGAGTATTTTTTTAAATACCCTTTTGAGTGTTTGACCGAGTTCCTCCTCCTACTTGTGTCATGCGTCTTGATGTTGTTCCACAAATGGAGGGATCTACACGTTTAAGCCGACTCCAAACGGCAGATATTCTTTTATGCGACGATTTTTTAAGTACCTTAACTCATTTTTAAGAGAGATATTAAATTTTAAGCTTCTTAGCCTATTTTTTGGCAGTAACCGCCTGGTATTTTAACGTTTCAACTTTCTTAAAAATAGAATCAATTCTCTGTTATAGCTGCATTTCCCCAACACATTTATGAGTAGCGTAAAAAATATTCACACTTGCTCATAAAAGCAAAAGCTGTGGCTTTTTAGGTGCTCACAAATTTTATGCGCCTATAAATTGTGTACGCATTTCACACATTCCAACACCACCACCATCAACTGAATTTACCTGCATTTAACTGTATTTTAAATTTATGTACAACTATTTACTTGCCGGTTTGTGCATTTCACGCCTCTTTTTTCACACCCATAAAAACATTTATTCACAAGCGTGGGGACAGGGGTTTCAATGTTTTGCGCTCAGATAGATGTTAGTGCGGAATGTTGCATATTTATAAGCTGGCATGCATAATTTAGCAATTTCGTTGCAAATACAACCGTCGCCATGGTTGATTGTTTTCGCAGCGGAAGTATACCGCACAAACACACACACACACAAATACACCCATATGCAAAGCGTCGTTTGAAAATTTATGTAAACCTTAAATTATGTCCCATACAAACTTTCAACGTTGCCTATGTACAGGCGAGGAAGCGCTGGTATTTTTGCCTTTGCAACATACAGCCATATAAACTAAAGACTACAACAATTGCGGCAGCCAGCGGCGGTAACGTCTAAACAAGAAGCGGAAATGCAAGGCATACTCAGCCATTTCCGCAACAACAACGTAACACACAAACACACGCACACAAAAGTACGGTGCGACCGAGAGAGAGATGTAGGTATGCAAGCCGGTATGAAGGAATACGCAGGTCTATTGAAGAACGAACTTAGGTTACGTAGACAGGCGTGTGAGCTGTGCGGTGGACGGGTATTTTTTGCGAAATTAAATCAACTCGTCTAACAAGTAAACTAAGGTTGTGTAGTGATTTGTTAGTCTTTGCTTTATTGCTGTTGTCGTTGTGGTGATTGCATTTGTTGTTGTTGTTGTTGTAGTTGTAGTATCTGCAGCAAACGAGGCGGCTTAACGATGTACATACCTTAGCTTCCACTCACTTTGTTCGATTTTTTTTGTGTCTTTTTTTTTTTTGCTTTTCCCCAAGACTTTTCTATGAATAAAGCAGAGAAGAGCAATGCGCCGTTGCATACTTTAAGGTGCATGCTCATGATTTGCTTTCGTTTTAGAGAATATAAAAGAATGTTGAAAAAATTTTTTTGTATGAACAGTTGAAACAAATCGAATAGAAAACTTTCTTTTCAAATATACTTAAGGCACTACGCACACACGATGTGAAGTGAAGAAGGAAACTGAAGTAAGTAAAGCGCATTTTTTTTTACACTAATAATGAAAATATTTTCAGTGCTTGAGTTGAATTTATGAACTGAATTCAAGAAGTGGAAGAAAGTGCAGAAAAAGTGAAGAAGCAGAAGCGCATGCAGGACGATTTTATTATTGCAGATATATTTTTAAGAAATAGATTTGCAAGAAATTAAAGGAGAAAATCAAAGTTCTGGAAGTGTGCGCTCTTCACGGAAGTGCGTAGGGAGTGAAAAAAAAAGCGAAGAATGCACTTCAAAGCAGTGATTTTAAAGCAGTTAAATTTGCCTCAGAACTTAGAAAATTTTGAGTAAAAAGGGGGAGGGAAAATCTGTGCCTATAAGGCAAAGAAAAAAATAAATATAATAAAATATAAATTGAAAAATAACAATAAAACACAAATTAAAAATAAAAACCAACATAAAAAAATGGGAGAAAAAATGTTTATTACAAAAGAAAACCAAAATAAAAATATAAAAAAAAAAATTTTTTTTTTGTTTTTTAACCGATTTTTTGTCTTTCACATAATTGAAAAGGTTAACGCTTCTTTAATCTTGTGTCAAAATTTCAAACAAATCAGGGAAAAACCGAGCGAGCTATGGAAGTTGGACTAAAACAATTTAGCAGTGGCACTTTGATACCATTGGGGCTTTAAGCTCATTTCACCATTTTTTAACCGATTTTTGTGTTTTTCCATATTTAAAAAGGTGCTTCTGGTAAATGAGAGGAAAATTAAGGGAGTTATAGAAGTTTGACTGAAATAGTTCGGCAAGGGTAACTTGTTCTAGTGGGGCTTTAAACTCATTTGACCGATTTTTTTTTTAACAATTTTTGTGTATTTTGCATATTTAAAAAGGCTGATACTTACGTAGATTTGTGGAGAAACTTCAAGCAAATCAGGGGAATATTTATGGAGTTATACAAATTTGAAAGAGTTGGGGCATTTGTGTGTTTTTTGCGTATTCAAAAAGCTTAACACTTCCGCAATTTTGTCTAAAATTTCAAGCAAATCAGAAAAATGAGAGTATGCAACTTTATATATAGCCCATTCAATTTTGATATAATAAAGTGGAAGGTGAAAGAGGCTAACATTTTTTATTGATTTTGATTCTTCTTCTTTTTTTTGCAGTTAGAGTTGAAAGCTTGTAAGATTTATTTGTTTGCTTTTGATTACAGAAATAGCCGTATTTTTTTTTAATTCCACTTTAAATTAAATTTAAAAAAAATGTATTGTGAAAACCTGCACATATCTCACACTTTAATAATTTGGATAGTAATGGCTACAAGGTGGCGCAAAATTAATCACCCAAGTAGGTTTATGAATAACCTTTTTACTATATAAATGATGCCGTATGATTTATTTAAAAAAAGTTAACTGTTTTCGGTAGGGACCGTCAACATAAAAGTTTATTTTAATTAAAAATGCAAAAATATTTATAGAGTGATTTCATTTTTAATTTTTTATAATTGTTTGGACATCTGTGAAAAAAAATTAAAAAAGTAATTAAATAATAATGATTCGTAATTATTTTGGGCAAAATTTACCGGCAAGAGCCTTGGGATAAATATTGAATAAGAAATAAAAAAAAAAATTTAGAAATATATAATAAAAAAATATATATAATAAAAAAAACTTAAGAAAATTAAAAAATTAATACAAAAATACAACAAAAAACAATAATTTAAAAAATTTTAAAAATTGAACAAATTTAGCCCGTAAAATTGAAAAAAAACCATTTATTTTAGCCATCCTAGTGTATATATGTACATACATACGTAGTTGCCTCTAAAAATAATTGACTGATAAAAGGTTTTTATATAGCGAAATAATTGCAAATAATAAAGTATGAGAGCGAAAGCTGAAAAGAGCCAAGTAGCCTCTATCAGACTGACTGGAGGACAAACGCACAAAGTGGCGCAAAATCAATCATCTAATATTACCTTTGAATAACTTTTTTTACTAAGTAAAAAAAAATAGATTCCTTCGAGTGCTGGAAATTTTTTAAATTTTTATTTCAAACTTTACGCGCTCCATTGCTTATTTCTTTGTATTCCGCAGCTTTTTAGTTCACAAGTGTCAAATATGATTTATGTGCGACGCCATTTTAAAAAAATATAAGTCTTCCCAACTTCTATTCTCACACAGACTCCTAAATGTCCAAGCGTATACCAACTGATTAGTGGCGGCAAAGTAAACACTTTTTATGATTAGACACACTTTTCTGGATGGATTGATTGTGTAAGATATTTAATTAAAAGCAAACAAACAGAAAAAAAAAACAACAGAAAATCAACACAAAGTTTGCTTCATTTGCTTTAAGCAAAAATTTTAAAAAATGCTCACTCGCTCACCTGCGTACTTCAACATATTCTGCCATACATTTGTGGTTTCGTCCAAGACCGCCAAGCCTCTGCTATTGCTATACACCTTTTACCTGACGTTTAGGTCAGAAGTGGCAGTTTTTCTTTTCTTCTTCTTTTTTTTAATTTATTTGGGTACATATTTTATGGATGTATTATGAGTTATTTATTATGTTTGCTTTTTGCTTGTTGTTGCTGATATAAATTCCACATGCATTACTCTTCCTATTTGCATATATTTGCTCATGACATTTCCTTTTATTGTTGACATGCCACAAGTATTGAAGGGGCGAATAAACACATTTTTCTGGGCTGGTCAACTTTTTCACACTTTCTCGCTGACTTTAAGCATTTAACAGTGGTGCCCGTAATATAAGCACAGCGACGTTTTCCAAAGCTTTGACAATTTTCTTTTTGTATTTCTTATAAGAAAACTTAAATTATATAATAAACAAAATTGTATAAAAGACTTTCACAGAGTTAGAAAAAAATTTTGATTTAAAATGTATTCCAATTTTTTTTTAATTTTAAATTAAAATTTTAAATATTTTTTTTTAATTAAAATATTGTTTTGCTTTTTAATTTTTTTATTTAAAAATTTAAATATTGTAAATATGTAAATATTTTTTTAATTTTCTAAATTAAAATTTTTTTTTTAATTTCAAACTTTTTAGCTACAATGTTTTCCAAATATGTATATAGTTTTGCAGCCCATTCAATTTTAGTATACTTATATATTGTGTAATTTCCATTTCTTTTTTTTTTTTTTGTTTTTTTTTTTGGCGGTGTCGCCTGTTTTCTTCCTTATAGAAAATTTTCAAACGTTTGGTACATCGAAGAACACCTTCAACAAAAGAAAAATATATTAAAAATCAACGTGATTTTTGAGCCAATTTAGACTTGCACCAAAATTGAATGAGCTATAAAAAACTGCATACCTAGAAATTTGAAATTCTGATGCTGTAGAAGCAAAGCTTAAGTTTCTGTAGAAAAAAATTTAAAATAATATAGAGTAAAAAATTCAAATTATAAAAACAAATGTTGTATAAAATTTAATTTTATTGTATAAAATTGTATAAAATTCAATTTTATTCAAAATTTTATAAAATTTTTTTTTTATAAAAATGTGGAGCTTTGATTTTTATAACTTCTGTAGAAGCACAATGTAAGTTTTCATAGAAAAAAACTTTAAATTACAAAAATTTTTAATTACAAAAAGCAACAAATTTTTTATAAAAGTGTGGAACGTTGAATTTTATAACTTCTGCAGAAGTTCAACTTAACTTTTTTAAGAGTACAAAACTTAAATTACGAAAAAAAATTTTGCACAATATAAAATTTTTAATAAAATTGAAAATTTTTCGTATAAAATTCTGAATAAAATTGAAACTTTTTTTGTAAAAGTGTGGAACTTTGAGTCTTATAACTTCTGTTGAAGCATAACTTAAATTTTCATAGAAAAAATATTTCAATTACAAAAAACAATAAAAAAAGTTAAGTTTTCATAGAAAAAAACGTTTAAATTACAAAAAAAAAACAACAATAAGAAAAAGTTTTTATAAAAGTATTTTTTGTAAAAGTGTGGAACTCTGAATTTTATAACATCTGCTGAAGCAAAACTTAAGTTATTATAGAAAAAAAAATTTGAATTTCAAAAAAAATTTAAGTTACTAAAATTTTTTTATAAAAGTGTTTTTCGTAAAAGTGTGGCACTTTGGATTTGATAACTTCTGTAGAAGCACAACTTAAGTTTTTATAGAAGAAAAATTTTAACTTTCAAAAAAATTTTAAATTACTAAAAGTGGTTTCTGTGAAAGTTTGGTACTTTGAACTTTATAACTTCTGTAGAAGTTTTAATTTTTTATAAAAAAAAAATTTAATTAAAAAAGTTTTTAATTTAAATTTTTTTTTTAAATAATCGAAACTTCACAAACTCTTGCTGTACTGTTATTGTGACCACCTCTGTACATTTGTTTATTTCAATACATATGCAAACACACATGTATGTATGTATATGTACTCTATTAGCACGCATCATTTGTTTGCCAAAGTCGAAGTTAGAAACTTTCCTCCCAAAGGTGCGAGTATACCATTCCACAAATGACTTCATCTATTCACACAAAAATTTTTAACACAAACAACAAACAAAATTTTACCGCACTTTAAATTGAATATTTGTCAAGTCAACAATGAAATGCGAACCTTTTTTCACAATACTAAACAAACCAGCGTCTCCTATTCCTTATACAAATACTGCGACCTGTTTGATATTTCCTAAACCTGCTTCACACCCTGCGTATCCCTTTTTTCTTGTGAAACTTCTTTGGACATACATTTATATTTATTTACCTTGCCTGGAGCGACATTGCGTCAACATTTATTTTTTGTAATGGCATGCCAGAATTGTTCACTGAATAACACAGCATAGAATTTCATTTTAGTACCCGCATCCCCACCTCTCATTTCTCGCGCGCTCACTTCCGTCTGCTACCTTTCCGGAAAACATAATTTTGACGCCCTCAACTTGTGTTGGCCAAGTAATTTGTTTTATTTTCTTCTTCATTTCATATTTATATACCTACACACACATTGGCACACACACACACACATATATATATATATTCATATGCATTTTAGTTTAATTAATTTCCTAATTATCGTAATTATACGCGTTTGTTGCTACCCAATTTTCTCACACCAGTCGCAATCGTTTCAACCTGGCCACCTCGCATGGGAGCAGCAAAAAGGTAAACTTGATACCTTTTCTCCCGCACTATGGTGAATACTAAACAAACAAAAAATGCCAAAAATCGTCAAATACACTCCGATACCTTTGGCTCAGTGCACAAGTTCTCTTGGGAAACCATAAAAACGCGTAGAAAAATTCCAGTGAATTTACTTTGAAGGCTCACGCACACACACACACACCGAAAAGTATGATTGAAATAAAAGGTAGTCGCCTTTTGGGAGTTGTCGCAAGTAAAGGGACACTATTATTGCATGAACAACAAATGGTTAACAAAAGCTAAATGTACATTTTATACGCTTCTCTGAGGTAATGTATTGCAAGCCTACTATTATTTTTCTTAGAAATAAACTCCTACCGCTACTCTGCTTTCAACGCGCCCCCAACTCCTGCTCACTCTTCCAGTATTTATCTCTTTTCTTCAATCATCTATTCAACATTGCCTTACACACTTTTCAGTCATCTATGCACCTTTTTTTACACATTATTTGCGCCATGCTTTGCTCACAAATTTTATGCTTTTTTTTATATGCCTGCTTCTGCTCCATCAAATACCGCATTTTAATTTGATGTAGCTTTGCTTTCCGCTCTGACCATTTAGCTACCATTTAATTAGGTTATTCAACTTGCTTTTATTATTACACACAAAATACATAATAAACAGATTTAATTTCCTTTACGCTTCTAAATGTATGCCAACTCTTTGCTGAGATTAGGTCGGCCATATTTAGACACCCCAAAGTCGGCAACGCCTTAATAAACACTTTTGTATATGGCGAAATAGCCGTGGCAGGTAGGCGTAAATAATTTAGGTATTTCATGCTACCCGAATTAACTGACTAGAAAATCAGCGCATTGAACTTGAGTAAAGCTTTTATGGCAATAACTTTGAAGATTTTAGTAAAATGTGTAGCGCATCGCTTGAATTTATAAGCTTCGGCTGCTTTAAATTTCCGAGAGAATGCTTATTGATTCAGAGGGTTATTTTTTACAAAATAAATGCTTTAGGGTCGATTTTTCAAGATTCTGGTAACATACGCATGGGTATGCAGCACTCAAAAATATGTTACAGATCAAGTACCCCAAAAATATAATGGAATAATTAGATTGGAAATTTAAATATTATATTTAAAATGTGGCATTTTCTGTGTGTTAGATTGAAAACACTGATCAAACAGCTGTTTCGCTGAATAAATTGCCAGCACTTGCTGATACTTTCTTTGACGAAATGTCTTTCATGCTATTTATTTTCATTAACCTAACCCACAAAGGTTTAAAGGTGTACACTGGAAAACGTGGCGTATGCTGCGCTATTAATACGATGAATGCCGCAATTCCTTACAATTGGCAAAAAATATTCATTTAGTAACTTCAAAGAATTATTTCATAATATTTTCAGTAGCAATCAGACCGAGCTCACCTTTCGGCGAAACATGGATTCAGCACAATACGCTAGAGGTATAAAGCAGTTCGCATCAATTTAGGTATTTCCTTGAGTTTTGTTACTAATGAAATAATTTTCATTTTAAATAAAAATTATATTCGAAACACATTTATTTAATACTTTTTATATGGTAGGAAACGACACTGATGTAATTTTTTCAAGTTAAGTTGAAATAATAGAAATAGAAGCGCATCGAGAGCTACAAAAAGTTTATGGAGATGCTGCTTTAAGTACAGTGTACTGTAAACTTGTAATTGACTTGAGCATAATCGCGAAAACCAATAGAAGCAGGTCTCTGAATGCTAACTGCAGGGTTCCCAAAATGCTCTGGCCAAACTTGAATTTGAAAATAATGAAATATCTGCTTGGGTTATTATGGGTCACTGCGCTATTAACACTTTAGCCAATAGAAAGGGTGCACCTCACAATGATGTTAGCAGGAGCTGTGGAGATGAAGAAAAAATTGGGTCGGTACAAAACCGCCTCTGTGAATGTCCTTCACTTCAAAGAAGACGTGCAAAATATCTTGGCGATTATTTCTTCGAAGACTTGGGAAAAATTGCAAAATGCCTCTTTAGAGGGTGTGGTAAATAAGGAACGGCAGGCCCCAAGTGAAGAAAAATCCAGCAACAAGCGCACCAAAGTTAACTGAAATTACCAAAAACGAAGAAAGCAAATTTAAGTGGCAGAATAGCCCTACTTTTTGCAGACGAGGTAAAATCAAACCAATCATATTTCGACTAGAGAATAGACCTTTTATATGGTGCGAGGCTAATACGGAGTTCAAACCCCAAATTTGCGAGCTACTATAAAACACGGCGATGGCCCAAACCATGGATATGACTGTTATCAAATGGAGTTGGAAATTCGACCTTTATCGAAGAAACATTTGACATTCACCTTTATCTTTTATTTTACAACGATTTGTTTGCTGTTCCGCAAAGGGTAAGTTACCATTCGATATAACTTATTCTGCTCTCCAAAACTATGTTAATTTTATTTTTGAATTATTAAACTTTCTATTAGTTTTGAGGCTTAGAAATGAAATACCCAAGAGGCAAAAATCAACATTTTCGACACCTGCTCTTCTTTGCTTTTCATCGAAGTCAAACAGCTGTCGAAGCAGGCGAGGACATTTGTGACGTGTATGGAGAAAGTGTCATATTAAATCTAGAGTACGCAAATGGTTTCAAACGTTCAAAAATAGCGACTTTGACGTCGGAAATACGTCCTGCAGCGCAAGGCCTTCTGAATTCGATGAAGAACTTCCCAAATCACTTTTTAAGCAGAATGGTCTTCGGTCGTGAATTGGCGGAAAAAATGAACTGCGATCATAAAACGATTCCAAATCACCTTCCTTTAATGAAATTTACCGAGAAATTGGGAGCCTGTGTGCCTTACGACCTCAACGCAAAAAAACAAACAAAGTTGCCTATCACTCGATTCTCAGCATCTCACCGCCATCGTGCTAGACGCGGTCATAAACCGTGCGTTTTGTGCCGAATCGTCAAGGAAGATGAGAAATGGTGCTTAGACATCAATATAAAGCAAAAAAGGGAGTGGGTGGCTCCTGGAGATACGCGAAAGCCGATAGTCAAGCCGGATCTTCATCCAAAGAAGATCATGATATGTGTTTGGTGAGACTGGGAGGGCATGGTGCACTGGGAAAGGTTCGAAAAGAATGTACAGTCCACAAGGAGCTCTAAATTGCCCAGTTACACCGCGTGAATGAGGCTCTTCGACTGAAAAAATCTGATCGGCATAATCAAATCATACTCTTTCATGACAACGACAGACCCCACGTGCACAAGTTGCCAAAGCTGCACTCTTAGAGCTCGAATGGGAGCTTCTTTAGCATCCGCCGTATTCTCCGGACCTTGCACCACCGATTACCATCTTTTTTGCTGCCTGTAAAACCACATGAAGGGCGCTACTTTCGATAACAAAGAGGTCCTTAAAAACTGACTCAAAGACTACTTTGACACCAGACCTGGCGATTTTTGGTGGAATGGCATCAACAAATTGGTCGAGAGATGGGAAGAGGTTGTAAACAGCAACAGTGAATATAAAGGGTGGCTAAATTTCAAGGGCCGATGTTGAATGCGAACCACACCTTAACGTCAATGACACCGTTGGACTTCTTTCTTTGGGATTATTTGAAAGAAACGGTGTACGTCGATAAGCCAGCAACAATTCAAGAGCTAAAGGCTAAGATAATTCGGCACATTAATGGCATAGAACCTTAATTATACCTCAGCGTCATCGAAAATTTGGACCATCGGATGGAGGTGTGCCGCCGAGGTCGCGGTGGCCATTTGGCCGATATTTTGTTCCATACGTAATTGAGCCATACCAATATTATCATATAAAAGAGAAATGACAATAATTTCCTAAAAAAAATTGTATTTTATTCAAAATCAACACCGGCCCATGAAACTTAACCACCCTTTAGATAAGGAAGTACTTGCATTTGGTGGTCTTTGGAGATGTGCCGCCGAAGCCGCGGTGGCCATTTGGCCAATATTTTGTTTCATACGTAATTGAGCCATATCAATATTATCATAATAAAGAGAAATAACAATAATTTCCTAAAAAAATTGTATTTTATTCAAAATCAACACCGGCCCTTTAGTAGGTATTCAATAAAAGTGATCATTTTAAAAAGCATATTTTATCCTAAAAAATCTAGAAAAAAGATATTTAAAAAATTAGTAACAACCATCTCAGATATTTCAATTTAAAAACCCCTACATCAAAATTTTAAACATTGGATAATTTTGAAAATTACTGCTTATTACACTAAAGCCTATAAATAATCTAAGTATTAAAAGAATTGAAGACATATCCCAAAATACTTCGCTCACTTTACATTCACTCGTTCTTTTGACTTATTCGTTCGTGAAGAGTTTCATATCCATTGCAACTCTAAAAGAAAGTAAAAGTACTAATCTCATGGAAAATAAGTAGAGTTAACTCTCTCTTAAGCGGACAGCTGATGGAGTTTTAAGGTGTTATGGGAGCGTTGTCCGCTCAAGAGAAAAAAATATAAAAAAAATCTTAAAGATGTGTAGGTGTCTACTGAAAAAAGTGTTCGCTTATGGGAGGTGGCCGCTTAAGAGAGGTGTTCGTTAAGTGAGAGAACCTACACTGTATCATGCAAATAACTGGAAGGTTGTGAACTTCCCTTCTATTAGAAGCTATATGCTATACCACATTTTATACTTAAACTTACGCTAAGCGTTAAAGCTCTTGTATACATAAAACCAACTGCTCTAAAATGTGCAATTTTTCAAGTTTAAATTTTGTGTGTAAGTAACAAACAAAAAAATTACGCACACACGCAAATCACAACTGAGTATTTATGCGAAACAATTAATCATTTGCCAGAAACAGGCAATTTTTTGCGGTTGATATTATTGATTTCCTTTTCGAGGAAGTCAAGAAAAGTGGCGCGTAGACGCGAAGAAGAAGGAAGTGAAATAGCTCATAGGAAGAAGAAGAAGAAGTAGAAGAAGAGTCGCGGCAGAGCGATTGCTGCAATGCAAGTAAGTAAATTTAAAGATGAAGTATGCAGAATAAATGCGATTTTCAATTCAATTCAATTTTGATTTTCAGTTACTTCTTGAAATGCAAGCGAAAGTTTATATGCGCAAATTTGAGCTCGCGCACTGTAAAGCATACATGCAATAAGTGTATGTGTATATGTGTATGCCCGTGTTTGCGCGGCAAATACGCTCGCTGATTCTCCTTCATATTCCGCACTTCTGACTTCATGCCATTAAAGCATATCAAAAACTTAAAGTCCCTCTTACTTGAAAAGCGCGTGCTAAGTGCCTAAAACTATGCAGTTAATTAAACGCGAATTGTCAAAAATTCCACACAAATTCTCTACGACTAGCGCAATCAACGTTTGCAGCAAACTATTCACACAAACGCCGAAAACAAAAAAAATTTTCAAATGCACTCCAAATCAAGTAGAAGTTTGAGAAGAAATTTGTAATTATTGCTCGCTCCAGAAGCAGAAGAACGTATAAGCGCAAATACGCATACATACATACATTTGCACATACATAAATACACACACACACATATACACACTTCTACCGTTAAACAAACAAGAATATCTACTTTCTTGATTTCTATTTAATTTCCCTAATTTATTACTGTGTCAACAGTAATGCAAGAAACTTTACGCAGATCGTTTGCTTGGCTGCTGCTGGCTGGGTGGCTGGATGGCATCATTTTTGGCTCGTTGCATTCTGCGTGACGCCTGCAAGTTAGCTGCACATCTTGAGCACACGCTTGCGTTCACTTGAAATCCAGCAGCTCATCGCAGCATCGTCATAATAATCATCACCATCATTAGCGCCCACAGACTACTCACAGATCCTCATTAGTCGCCAGCTAACTGGTTGGTTGACTGGCTGGTTGACTGCTGCCTAGCAGCTGCAGGCGCTTGCTGCTCCTAACAGTATGCCAACATTTTTTACAGCTGCTTGCAAAAACTTGTCATTTTTCCTGCCCACGTCTTGCCAGCTCTCTACATTTTTTACTACTTTGTTGTTGACTTTTTATTCGTTAGCTGCGTTTTATTTTTCTATGCTTAGCTTCATCTTTCAATCTTATCTTCATCTGTGTAGTTTGCTTTCGTTGTTTTCTGTTTGGACTCAAATTTTAAATTAAAATCCGAGTAGCGTGTCACTTTTCCATTTATGCTTTTCTTACTTTAGCTATTTTTTGTGATACAGTTTTTTTTTTTAGATATATTTCCTTAACTTTTTTTGCGCATTTTCTTAGCTGCTTCGTATTCAACTCATTTTTTTCGTTTTTTTTTTATTTTATTTTACCTTCCACCTTTCCTCTGCTTTCCTACGTTTTTTCTTCGAACTGACTTGCAAAAGTCTTGCACTTCTAGTGAACGAAAACAAAAAATCATTTAAAATTATCGCTATGCTGCTATCACAATCGCAAACACAAATAAAACTTCTGCTCTTGTCATTGTATGCTTAGCATATCTCCAGCGTTGGCAGTGGCAACCAATCAGCCAAGCAGTGAAGCAAGCGCAAATCTCTACTTGCTGGCCCCGCATGCCCCACCCTACCATTCGCTCCTTTCTGCGAGTATTTGAATGCACTGTGCAGTAATGAAAGTGTCGGGAAAAAATTCAAGAAAAATTGTATAAAGCTGGAATGCTAAGACGCTGAAAAAATTGGTTGCAAGTGTTGCATATTTTTAAGTGCCTTGCAGCAGCTTCCACTATTCTGTAAGCGTCTTATTGCGCTCTGCGTATAACAACGGTATGAAATACAAATGAAATGGTTTGCTGGCATTTTTCTAATGCCTTTGGGTTGCATTAAAAATTACTCTATTATTAAAAGCTATGTAAAAAGAGCTACAAAAAGGGTTGAATGTGGCGCAAGAGCATTCCAGCGAAATAAAGTAAATATTGCAATTAAAGCAGCGTTGCGGCAGTAGTAGGAAGCCACTGCAGTAGTAAGAAGCCACATATTGCTTTTAGAGAGCAAAATATTATAATAAATATGCACGTATTATGCATAAAAATATACTTCACCTTAATTGGAATATGAATTTGCGAGAAAAAGTGTTAGATTAAAATTTGAAACAGCTTTGGGTTAAACTTTTATTATATTGAAGTTGATATGTTAAAGTCGCTATGTTAAATTAAAAATGTTAAAGTTACTGTGCTAACATTCCTATATTAAGCTTGTTCTGTCAACGTTGCTATGTTAACATTTACATTTTTTTTTTCCTATAACTCCTACTGGAGCTTGGGGCGTTAACACTGCTATGTTCAAATTGTGCTGTTAAAGTCGCTATTTAAAATATTAAAGTCGCTGTACTAACATTCCCATGGTAAAGTTGGTATGTCAGCGTTGCTATGTTAATATTTTGACGTGATAACGTCTTATAATTCGATTTAACAGGCTGCACGCACGAAAAAATGTGTCGTTACCTTGCTCATCAGTGTTACCTTGCTCATTGCCGTTACCTTGCTCATTAGTGTAACCTTGAATGAACTGCAAGCGAAAGCGCGGAACGAACGACAAAGCAAACGAACGGCAACGTTCGACATCTTGCTCTCTCCTAATTAAGTGAGCGTATATGTGTATGTATATGCGCATATGTACATATATAAATTCACGTATTTGTATTTGCATATGCCTTCTTATTGATTATTATTAATTTGATTTACTTGAAGAATTTAAAATAAAACCAAGTTTGTTAATAATACCTGTTGTTTTAAGGTTATTATTATTTTTTGACGTGATAACGTCTTATAATTCTATGTAGCCGGCTGCACGCACCCAAAAATGCGTCGTTATCTTGCTCATGCGTCGTTACCTTGCTTGAACAGCATGTTATGTTATGTTATGATATGTTATGTTATGTTATGTTATGTTATGTTATGTTATGTTATGTTATGTTATGTTATGTTATGTTAGGTTATGTTATGTTATGTTATGTTATGTTATGTTATGTTATGTTATGTTATGTTATGTTATGTTATGTTATGTTATGTTATGTTATGTTATGTTATGTTATGTTATGTTATGTTATGTTATGTTATGTTATGTTATGTTATGTTATGTTATGTTATGTTATGTTATGTTATGTTATGTTATGTTATGTTATGTTATGTTATGTTATGTTATGTTATGTTATGTTATGTTATGTTATGTTATGTTATGTTATGTTATGTTATGTTATGTTATGTTATGTTATGTTATGTTAAAGTATATAATGTTATGTTAATGTTAACTCATTCTCTATATCCATACAAAATATCTATCAAACATATAAAATTAAAATTTTCTTTTGAAAAATGCAACCATTCAATCAGTATTTTCTTATGAAGTTATCACGTTAAACTATCGTCAGTAAACCGACTTTACAGACAACCTCTTTTTTTAAATTATTTGTTAGTATTTCTACGTTAAAATTGTGTTGATACAGTTGTTATGCTAATGTTGAATGTTAAGGGGGGTTTATAAGGTCAAAAAAAACAATTTTTTTTTTTTCGTTTTAAGCGATTCCTAATATATTTCAGAGTATTCACACAAAGTTACAGAGCCTAATTCTCAATATTTCCGTAGACACAAAGCCAAAGGTAGGCGAGCGTTAGGTAGTTACGCTGTGACCGGACAGCTATAGTACAAACTTATCTTCTTTTCTCGACTTTTCATTTTTATGATTTCTTTGAATTGGCGTACATGAATGAAAAAAAACTAATGAACCTTTTCAAATCAATCATATAGCTTGTTCCCTTCAGTGTTAAATTCTCTTCTATTTGAACTAACAAAGTAGATAAAAAAAAATTTTCAAGATTTTTATACCAAGTTGAAGTGAATTTTACTTTTATAGAAAGGCATTTTTTTCTTTAAAACCTCCAAAAAGTTGAAATTTTGGAATTTCTCTCAGTTTTCTTAGTTCATCTAAAAAAACTTTTTTATACTTTTTAAATGTTCATTAAAAGATAAAAAAACTTTGCAGTGCTAAATTAATTTTTTCCTTAAAAAAAAAATTGCAAAGAGATTCAATTTTTAGACCTCATAAACCATGCTCCCCCTTAAGGTCGATATGGCTTTGTTTCTATGCTGTTACGTTAACATTATTTTGTTATAATTACTAACAAGCTGTTAACACCCTATGTTAAGTCGGTCAGTTGGTACCGATTTACACAGGGCAATATTTGAAAGGGAAATAATTTGTTCTTAGGAGAAGGACGGACGGGGAAGAGAGGGGGGATTTTACCTGCCGTTCTGGCGACACGTTTTGTGCTCTTATTCGCATTTTCAATTTTAAGTTGGCTACAAAACAATTTTTAACAGTTGCTTTATTCGCTTTCTCCTTTTGCGGGAGAAGGTGCTAAGTTCTGTGTTGGTTTTCAATCAAATGGACGAAACCAACGAAGGAAAATATTAGAACGCAACTTGGGAAACACAGTTGCTGGTAAAGTAGGTATGACTTTTGCTGGTAAAGTAGGTATGATTTGCTGCGTGATATGAAGTGAGACAACACCCCCCATCAGTACTCAAACCAATATTTTACAGTCTTTCCTTGGGAGTGATAAAATAAAGTTGGTTGTTTTCTTGCTGGAAGTTCGTAGTTTTATTTTGACAATCGTGTAGGAGGTGGAGGCTTCTCATATAGCCTGTGTTGCCAGAGCTAGTTCCTCAACTAAATCCGTCTAAAAAACTGATAGTGTGGGATATATGTTCGACGTACTCATACTATGCAAGTGGGCAAGGTATCACCTAGTTTGATTTTCGTCCAAGTGTGCGCTCTCTCTGGGCAGTGAATTCAATCTAACCTAGTCTACCTATATAGCTTAAAAAGCGAAAGCGAATACAAACTTATATGGCGGCCGACCTAAGCAAAGTGGCTTGGTGCAGACTACAATTCGGTAGATGTCGCCTTCAAAACCTTGGACATGGGACACCAAAAGATGGAAAAAATCATGAATTTTTAATACCAAAAGCAGATATTTTTTAGTAGTTTCGAAATTATCATAACTCAGTTGTGCTGTAGTCCCAGTTATAGCCATTGAATGTATTGAAGGAAATAATAAGACTCCAGATAAGAGGGATTTTGTGAAACTTTTAACCGTATTTTCAAACTATTCGCTGTCTACCACTAAAAAGCCTGTAGAGCCAAAAATATTTTCATATATTTTAAATATCATTTGAGAACTGAAGTAATTCAGGTAGAATAATTTGGCAATATACTTTGAAATAAAATACTAAATTTTATATTTTGAAAATTTATATAAAAAAAATTTAAATTTCTTAAATTATTATTAAAAATATATTTTTCTTAAATGTATAAAAATACTAAAATTAAAATATTATGAAAAAAAAAAAAAAAATAGAGCTCTGTCCTCCACCAAAAAGGCTGTATATCATCAATATCATTTGATAATTGAAGTAGGTAGGTAGGTGAAATGGTTGAAATGCCGGTCTGGCGCTCCTCAAGTAGCTCTAAAGCGCCGTTTTGATACCATAATGAGACCTCCACCAGGCAGATATCTATAGCCAGCCAGTAGCTATTGATATAATGGAGGAAATTGATTGGATTTAGGCCGGCGCACTGCCCCAGAATGTCGCGGAAAGGAGCACCCAGTGGTCTTAATCGGCTAGCTGCCAAGCCCGGACATTTACAGAGAAAATGTTCAACAGTCTCCTTCTCTGAAAGGTCTCCACAGCTTCTGCAATGGGGGTTAAATGGTAACCCTAGCTTTTCTGCGTGTGTGCTGATCGTCCAGTGACCGGTTAACACAGCTACGAGTTTGGAAATTGAATGGCGAGGAGTCGAAAAGGGCTTTCTGAGAACTAAAATAATGTAAGTATAATATTTCAGCAGTACACTTTGAAAGGAAAATTTTCAAATTAAAATAGTAAAAATATGACTAAGGCAAAAATAGATCTCTGTTTCCATTGTTTCCTATTAAAAAATATTATTTAAAATATTTTTCGCTAACAATGCCCCAATATCATTCCTTTACTTTTTTCCATATTCCTCACATCCCGCAGTGAGTATCATGCGTAATTGAGCGTTATTTTAGCAAATTTCGGATAATCGCTAAAAATCACTGTACTGCATAAATTTAGGCGCATTCGCTTAAAAAGCATTTCATACACTAATTTTCACGCTTTTTCCTTACCGCCACTGAAACAACTCTTAGCATCAAACAAACAAATGTCAATGGGAGTGAAACAATTTTCAAAGCAGCAAATACTTTTAAATAAATAAATACAAGGCAAAAATATACACGAATATCTTATGCACAACCACAAACAGCGGAACAATTGCAAAATATGAAAAAGAAAGAGCATGAAAATGAAAATAAAGTAACTTATTTGCTGCGCTAGAAAGCTTTCAACGCGCTAATATTTCTTTATGCTGTTCGTTTGACAAGTTACCCTATTTTCGCAGCTAATAGCTTTCAGCTTGGAGAGGGAGCAATCGCAATGCTTAAATAAATTTATGTAAAAGCACTTTAAAACTTCTCCAAGTTTCTTTCGTTCAGAAGGAAACGCGTTTTTTCTATTTTCTCCCGATTCTCCCTCTTCATTTATTGGCAGCTGACATTTGGTCATCAACGGCATATTGGCCACTTAACTTAAGCGCGTAAGTGCGCCTACAGTTGAACTATACCCTAGCTCAAAAACTCAATACTTGCTTCAAACGCTCACAACATGAGGAAATAAATTACGAAAGTATACAGCATCAACGTAGCAGTAATTAAATATTTAGCACACAGTTTTTCCAGCACTTTGCTTGCCCGCATCACTCATACAATACTCGGCGTGCCTACCAACAGAAGCGCCATGGTTTGTTGATTTTCTAAGCATTTTGCACCGGCCACGACAACCAGGCGTACAAATAGCAAATACTCGTACAGCACGAGCACCTAGCGATCCACTCAACAGCCGAGGCCAACCGCTTGTATGTAGGCAATGTAAATTTTAAGTAAAGCTTACTTTAGCTCAGCAATAAATAATGAGCTCTTGTCTACTTAAAGGGTTTCACGTTCGATGGCACTTACGCCCACGCAGTTTTTGCTTCCGTCGCTCCCGCCTGCTTTGTAACTTTGATTGCTTTGTATGGCAAAGCAAAAAAAAAAACCAAATTTAAGTAAGTTGTGTGCGTAGCATATTTGCAGGCGCCATCGCTACTTTCACTTATCTGCGTTTGTTTGTGCGTTTTCACTTTTTGCGCTTGCCAGCTTTGATGTTCTACTTTGCCTGAAATGATTATTTTTTCTCACTAATTCTTTTCTTTTATCTGTTGCCAATTAATGTGTAGCCAAGAGAATGGCTTTTGCATGATGTTTGCATTATGCTATGCATACTTTAAGGCGCATGCAGTAAAGCTAATTAATAAGGCTGTCGTGTGTGGCTAAAAGTAAATACGCGATGAGTGGTAGTAAGTGCAGAAAAAGTAACTTTTCATTTTAAATTTATTTATGTATTTTTATGATGATTTGATTTAATTCGACACAAACGCCTTGAGATATGTGATAAAATACATGCAGTGAATTGAGTTCTGCATTCTAGTTCATACAAATTTAAAGGAAATTTTTCTTAAATTTAATAGAAATTTTTCACAATTAACTTCAACTCCATTTCCTATCATTATTCTGGCGCTTATGGCGGAGAAATCCCTGCAACGACTCTCTTAGTGATTTTGTAGACTTTGAGGTAAAAGACTTAAAGATATGAATATTTCAATTTTATTAGTTGGATTTGATCTTGCGCTGGCGCCACATTCATTTGCTCCAGGATTAGTATGGTAGCGCAATAAATCGTATTAGAAGTCGGGCACCTCGAAATGTGAGGTAGATTTTCCTTCTTTCGAGACGCGCAACCTCTAATAAAATTTATTGGGCTACCACGCTAATCCTGAAGCAAATTAGTATATGTCGTAGGACTCAAATTTGCATACATAAAACAAAAATTAACTATTGCGAAAAGTCGTGGACTTCAGCATTGTTGGGTAGTATATTTCACGAGCCACTCTTGAATACAAAAATGTTTTGAAATCGCCTACTAAGAAAAAATTGCCAAAGTTGAGCTGAACTTGACGCCCCTGTAATTTTTTTTTTCAGAAGAATTTAAATTCAAAACTTTCTATAGCGACTGGCTGACGCACAGTGTAACGCTGTGTCCGAAAATAGTCAACGTGTTCCGATTTCGATGAAACTTAGACTGTTTGACAATTCTTAAGGTGGGGTAGGGTTTTTAGGGTAAAAAAAAAAATCGATTTTGGTTTATTTGAGAAAATGAATGTACATAATTTCAAGAATGTTGTGTCCAAATTTTAAGTCAATCGGTGCAAAACTCACAAAGTTAGAGCATTATAACCGTTGGCCGCTCCGACTCGGCTACCTGTTATGGTCGAACACCATTGACACATTTTCTGGAAAACGACGTTGTTCAAGTCGGTGGACACTTTTTCTCTGAATCTACTCGACCGATCTTCCTGAAATTTTGTACACACTTTCTCTACATAATTACCGAGGTAACCCTGGGAGGTTTTTTTTTCAATTTTTATTTATTTTACAATAAACAATATTATGCGATTTATCGTCTAAAAATCGCACTTCTACTTCAAATGTTAAAAAAATTGAAAACAAATTTTTTTTTAATAAAAACTCGACAGGGTTACCTCGGACAATTGATTACCTAATGAAAACTCTTTGATTTTTTGATTTCAGATGATCCAATGCTGAGAAAAACTGTCCACGGCAAATTGCCTTTTTTTCGAGACGTCTGCGTAGATCTGCTGTCAACGGCTCAATTTTGTATATTTTCTTGTGAAAATTTTTGAAAATATTTTTGAAATATGAGTTTACAGTATACTAATTGGATAAATAAATTTACATGAATCATCTTTCCAAAAAAAATTCATAAATAAGTGCATATTTTTAGTGGAATTACTCTGGGAGCAAGGAACAACGCCTTGTAGAGGTGGACACCAGGACATGAAGGTTATGACGACAACGAATAGGCAGAAGGTAGAAAGATAGTTTGAAATGGCTGCAGGTCTTTAAATCAACTCACTGGGAACATCGCCGATCCATTGTGGTACCACAGCAACAGTTTACCTGCTACTCTTCGTTAAAACATTTTGTTTTAAGTGCAAGGATTCTCCAGAGCTACCTGAGCGAGCGACCAGGAAACAAAAGTGGTAACATCTGGCGTTGCCCAAGGCCCTATTTTCAGCCCCGATCTCTGGAATCTGAGATACGATGAGATCTTAAATATAGAAATGGCATAAACGGACTATATTGTGGCGATCATACCAGCCCGAAACACTGAGAACGCTAGGAGGAAGCTGAAGAAAATTATGATAAGAACGCAAATATGGCTTGAGGACCATGGCAAGGAACTCGGCACACATAAGACTGAAGTCATTCTGATGACACGAGGTCACATGCCACTTGAGGTCCGCACAAATTGGGCGACACGTCCCTTATGGCACAAAAAGTATGATAGTGAAATACTTTCACTAGATATTCAACTTGACGGCAAGCTTACTTTCTGGGCCCTGATACGGCATGCGGCTACCAAAGCAGAGAAGGTCACAGGAATACTAAGCAGATTAATGGAAAACATAGGTGGCCTAATACAAAGCAAAACAAAGGATAATCATGGCGGCCACAAACTCAATTCGCCTGTATGGCAGCGAAGTATGGCGCAAAACTGTAAAATTAAGCGCAAAGCTGTGGAGACTGTGCAACGGACAGCGGCACTCAGAGTTACCTTAGCCTATCGCACTGTCTCTGGCGCTGCAGTCTTTGTGATCAGTGCGGAGATATCCGACGACCTCATGGCACGGGAACGAATGGATGCGCGGGACTCCAAGAAGAAACAAGTGAGTACTAGCGGCGCGGAACAGAGATGACAAACCATGCAACGGTGGCGAAGCCGATGGGACATTGAATCGAGTGGCAGATGAGCGGTGAAACTCATTGAATCAATAGGTAAATGGGTTTAAAGGAGCTTCGTGGAAGTGAGTTGCTTCTTAACTCAGTTCCTCTCGGGCCACGAATACTTTAGGAGATACTTGTACCGCATGGGCAAGGCAAGCGATAACAAGTGCATATTGGGTATTGTTTTAGTGGCCACACCACTCGATACAGTAGACGACGGTCGCTGTAAGTACGAAGGCATTTCAAACCCTAACTCATCCACAAAACAAAGTGCAAACCCATTGATTTGGCTGACACTTATATTCCTAAGATCATCGGTATAGTTCAAGAACGATTAACCCAATTATCCAAACCTACTGACATGCCACGCAGGGTAGTGATAAAAAAAGTTTTCTGACAGACTCTTTCTATTCGTCAACTTCGTCAGGCGGACTGCCTATCAAAAATTGGCCGCTGTATCAAAATTCGATGGACCAAGACACTGCTGCGGACTTAGCAAAGTAAATTGTCAAGGCTGTAATACGATATTCCTTCTAGAGAAGCTTCAAGTAGGCGCATGAAACTCATAGAGATACCCCATGAAATATCAAGGGAGATTATGCGAGACATTATAGACTTCGACATCATTTCAGAAAACTGCTATTAGTAGCGTTCAACGTCAGTTGTTTTCGAAAGCTGAACGATGAAGCATCAGATAAGATCTATAGTTATACATATGTATTTCTAATGAGGAGAGGGTTCTGTAAGCTACTCTTTCTTTTGCCTGCTTTTAGGCGCACGACACAAAGCGAGAGCTATAAGCTCAGTCTATACTCGTGCTACGTGCGCTACTCTATTGCGTACTTTGTCAAGTTATAGAAAACATATTTGCAAACGCCTTCCTTATTTTCTTTTTTTTCATAAGCATTAAGTGTCATATAGAAGATAAACCCTTAAATTTCATTAAATGAAGACTTTGCTCCATGTTCAATTTAATTGCCAAAATCGAATAGCAACATTGCTTTCAAGAATATTTATTATGCTGCTTAAATATTCGCATTTATCCATCTCCACTTTCAACTGAATATTTCCCGTAATGGAAATTTACTTAGTTATTGACACTTACATTACAATAAATGTGCTACATATACTCATACACACATACATACATACATACACACATTCATGTATACTTGCATATTTGCAGTAACTAGCACATGCCTTCAATTAATAAATACTAAATGAATGAAAAGTGTGTCAAATAGATTTTAAATTAATTAAATTTCGAGTAGCTGGTACTTATGCGCACATTTACAAATAATAAACTAAATAATTTTCTATAAAATTACAGAAACATCAACACGTTTTTGCGGATGTTATTTACATTTACTTAAACAATCGACATTTCCGTTTTGCCGAAAAACCTACTAACTCAATACAAATAACCAGAGCCGATCTAAGACATCAAAAACGGAAATATGAAATGTTAGCAACAAAACAAATACGAGCTGGCTGGGAGGTTTGGGTGACGAAAGAAACCACTATATAAACAGGAAGGCATCATCATGAATTCGAGTACAAATAAACACGAGCATTTACTCAAAATAACAAATAAACAAGTTTGAATGAAAAGTAAAATCAAACACGCCAACACGACGATAGAAAAGTAGAACAGTAGAAATAGCAAGGGGAAGGCGACGAGAGTAAAGCAAATAGAGTATTTGTGGTAGTTATGGAAGATGTGGCAATAAAAACCCGGTAGAGAAGTCACTTCGCTACAGCTACAAAAAATTTGCTATAACTGAATTCAAGTAAACTCGAAAAAAGTGCTGCTAAATTTTGATGAGCTGTTAACAAACTAATTTTAGCTCAAACAATTAAATATTTCTTTAACGTTATTTTGTGATTAATATCCTTTTTTTGGCGCGTAAAATGAATTCTATTGGGAGTGCGTTAATAATATTCAATGAAGAAAGCGATGATGGCGCGTATCGAGTAAGAGCGAACTGATAAAGAAGAAAGAAGAAAGAGAAAATGGCTGGGTCATATTAGAAGAATGCCAAAATAGTAGCTCACTAGCATCGCGTAACACAGAACACCGGTGGGCAAAAGAAGCAGCGGAAGACCACAGAAAAGGTGACTGGATTTTGTCGTAAATGATCTAAGTACAATGAGCGTTGCCCATTGGAAGTAACCGATTAATTATTGAGTTACAGGAGCAATGTAGTTGCGCAAGCTATGATTTGCCAAGGACTGTGAAGCTAGTGATGATGATGAAGAAATGCAGAAAAAAATGCAGCGGAAAAACATTGAATGAGACTTTTGAGCATCTGGAAGCGGATGACAATTCCGGTCTGCAAGGCTTTCCTGCAAAATTTTTCTAAAATCTCCTCTTTTTAGCAATTTCATTAACTATATGCTGGATTTTTTTGTAACAATTCTAGTAAACGAGCGTAGTGATACAGGACTGTTAAAAATGTTGACCTGAAATGTGAAATCACACAACATAAATTTCTTAAAAAATCATAACTTCTTAAAACAAAAAAAATATATATATTACCTTTAAATCTCACCTCTTAATAGTTTACCACATTTTTAGAAATTAGTAAAACAAAAGTGGTTATTCTTTCGGAATTTATTTCCAAACTTTTCTAAACTAAAACACGTCTTAGAAAATTCCTTTGAAAAATCTACAGAAAGACGCCATGAATGAACTTAAGATGGCATTTTATAAATTTCGAATTCACCACGTAACCATTTGAACTGCGTGAAGAGCCTTTTCACATGTTGAAAAGTTTTTTGTGAAGTCTGGTCGAGAACAGACTACTAACCGGCTCTCAGTGAATTTGAAAGAATCAACGGATGGGCTGACGTAATACGAATCATAACAACGGTTTGTTTACGAAAAACCTGATACTATGTTCGTGATGTAAAAAGAAACATAAAAAAATCAACACAGTCTTCGCGAAGTTGAATCTATAAAATGTGGTATCGATAAATCAGCTGATTTGCTATTTTTTTTTTTTCGCCGTGTTCATGTGGCTGTCAACACAGAATGAAATAAGGCGAATTCATTATTTGTTTTCTACTTTGCCAATACTTTGCCATGACAATACTTTGCCATGTAACAAAATGACAAACACCTAACCGTTTTTGAGATATTCGAATTTAAAGACCATTTAAAAAAAAAAATAGTTTTTCGCTTGTACGTCTCTTCTTTTTAAACGTTAGATCCTGGAGTAAGATTTTTTTCCTGGTTTTACTTCAACGGTCTGCCAATTAATAGGAATTAAATTAAATAATAATTATTAAATAAACCAAGCCCTGACAGTTAAAAATTGCCGCTTAACAAGGTTTTGAATTTACGAGTTTTCACTAAGAGTTTCCTCGCATCTTCCTTCGCATCTCTAAAAAACAAAAACTTTTTATGGAAACTACTCGCACACAAAAAATCTTTTAGATCGAAGTTTCGACCATTGGGCACACCACAAATACAAAATAGTATGGAAAATAATCTGAAAACTATTTGAAAAACTAGAGTCATTTTAGCTATCTGAAAGGCAAAATATTCTGAGAAGAATGCAATTGAATAAGCTCAGCAGGTGGTAGAACATGACGAAGTATCGATTTCGTTCACTACGAGTTTAGTACCTTTCATAATTTTAAGAATCGCATTTTTTGCCTTCTCGAATCCTTTTACGTATAATGCGTGCATTGAAAATTTGGTCTGTATTCCACTCCAGATGCAAGAAAGAGGCAATGAACTTTTGCTGTGACACTCTGAGGAGGCATGTCGGGATAGATTATCCAAGTGCTTACACATGGATCGCCTTAGTATTTTTGTGCTCTTGGGTTTTTTTTGGGTTCTATTTGTATGTTGAGCAGCTGATCGGTAAACGTTCGAGGTACACAAACTTTCCTTTATGATAATTTTTTACTTGAAATTAGCAACTTTCTAAAGAATACCAGTTGGATAACTAACCTTACACTACTACTCACGAATCCCTACAGGCATTCGGTGAAGGCAACTGCGCAAGCAAAGGCAACATGCAACGCAAAACAGCTGTAATAACAACAACAAAATGAAACAACACATTTTCAATTTTGGTATAAATAGCAAAACGCAAAGATGCTGCGATGAAGTGGATGGTAATACATACCTGGTAGAAGGTATTAGAAATGAAGCAACACTTCTTTGGAACAATGGATATGGTAACAGAGATGGAGAGGGTTGGTTAGATGCGTACGAAGTAACGGCAAGAAAATGTAGAAGAAAAACAATACTATGAAAAAATGGTACCAAGGAAGCAGCATTCAACAAATTGAATAGGGAAGGTAGATGGTACATTTCAATAGAAATACAAAGCGAGAACATAGCATGAAATGAGGCGTGGCAAAGCGGCAACAACATAAACAACAGCACAAATTTAAGAACAATAGAAATGACAACAACAACAAGTCGACTATTATTAAACAAACAACCTTGAAATTGATGGACTAACAGGCAACACTGTGAAGCAAAATATTTACGTCGAATAAGAGAGGATCTCCCAGATGAGAGAAGTGAAATGTAACAACAAATACAAAGAAAGGTACATGAAACTGCAGCCGGAGCAAAATAAGCGTGAATGAGCGCATGAACGCCAACGTGACGTAAATCCCTATTTAAGCGTCTTAATAGATTGAAGACGGATTAGAAAAATGAGAAACACCAAGGAGATAGTGTGGAGTGGCCAACAGGAAAGCTGTTGCTGACTTCAATTGTGTGTGTATGTATGTATGTATATCCATGGTTTGACTAGTCAAAAGCAAAGTACGGCCAAGATTTGCAAATGCGCCGGGCCGCGAGAAAACAATAAACAATTGTCGAAAACTTAAGAGCGCAGGAGGAAGAAGAGGAAGAAGGAGAAGCAGAAGAAGAAACAGAAAGCACTGACGACTTACGTGGCGCTAGTGGCGGCGAAGCATGATTCAGCAGCAACAGGAGATACAGAATGGCATCAAGAAAGTAGCAACAATAACAACAACAACAAGCGCAGCACTTCCAGCATTAACGGGTAACAAATTTCCCAATGAGCTTAAAATTTGTGGCGCTTAAAGTATATAAACTTTCAACACGTTTCAAGCAAGCATTCAACTATGCAAACAACAAATAGCGTAAATACAAAAGAAAAAAAAAAGAAACACAAAAAAACTAGATATATGTATGTACGCGAATGGTTATCAGCTCGAAAGTGTTAAGCGAAGTGGCTCGTTGCTGTTTGGCTCTGGTGAAAACTTGTGTTATGTTTGCATTTTATTTAAATGGCTTGTGAGGGATTTGCACTCAAGTGTTTTGGCTCAAGTTTTGAGCTGCTGGCAGTGTTGTTTGTCTGTGTACTGTGGTGGCGTACTTTTCAACCAACCAAAAAAAAACACAAAAGGCACAAAAATCGGACAGAACGAAGGGAAGTGTAAGCTGCTTGCTTTTTAATTGAGAAATACAAATTCGTCGAAAATGAAGTTGCTACAGTGCGTGAAATGCCAATTGAGTTGTACGGACATGATTTCAAAACTTTTGTTAATATACGAGTATTGAGTTGCTGAAATTAATTGTAAGAAGATTTTTTATTTGTTTTTGTTTTAATTTTTTTTTAGCATTTATTCTGGTTGTTTACGTGCAGAGTGCCGTGAAAAGTAAATAAGATTCGAACTAAACCGAAAATTTCGATAAGTCAAAGTAGGAGTGCAATCAAAAATTAAAAGAAAATTAATTAGAAATAAAAGAAAGTCAAGTTTTTTAAACACTAGACTGGGACTCGAGTATTTTGCAGAAGTAGATAGTAAAAAAAACAGACAAAAAACAAAACACGAAGCGCGAGTAGCGTAGTACACATAACAGAAGTGAAACCTTCAGGGCAGACAAAGAAAGAGGGAAAGACCCGAGAGAGAATGAGATAGAGAGAGAGAAAGAATATATATCTAAGTAGACTCTCAACATGTGCAGAGAATACAAATAGCCAAAAATTACAATATTAAAAACGCAGAAGGGTTGACCGGTGTAGGTACACAAATAGTGGCAACAACGCGCACTACTCCGAGCGTTTATCCGCACAGGCGCAGCGATTCCAAGACCGCAGCAACGGCACAAATTACCGCAAGGCAATACCAATAAATTCGACGCCGGAATGGATAACACTTTATAGTACGCCCAAGCACTAGCCAGCAAAATAAAAAATAAAATAAGCGCCAAAAAGTAGGCACCAAAAAGAGCTAAAAAAATTGGGACCAAAAAACGCCCCAAACAGTAGGCACCTAGGGGATATAACGCCAAAAGTAGGCACCAAATACATATTTTCTACAAATTTGCACCAACAAACAAGCGCCAAAAAGTAGGCAGTGTTCTTTCTCACTAGAAATTAGCAAGCACAAGAAAAAACTCAGGAAAAATAGCCTAAAGTGTATCTAGAATATATAAGGTAGAGCTCTCTCTCTCCTTTTCCTCTAAGTTATATCGTTTTCTCTCTCGCGGAACGAAAATGCCCAAAACATTGCATGGCCTTGAAATTTTACTCTCCATTCTCGCTCGTCCATCGACGCCAAACAAGTTTCACTTCAAAAAAAAAGAAACAACAACAAAAAAGAAACAATAATACTAATAAGCAAAATAATCCCAAAATCTGGCTACTGTGAAGTTGGTGAAGAAACCTTTTATTTTTGGATCAGTAATTTTGTAACAAATTATAAGTTTAATGAGCAAAATGCAGCTTAAAACTAAAAATGTTTCTACTTGTATAATATTACTCGTTACATTCTCTTTAAAGGATGTTCATACACATTTTTAGTCATTTTTACTTATGTAATAAAGTTATAAAAAAAATGTATACAAAGGAGCAAAATAGACATACAAATTCTAGTCTTTTTGAAAAAATCCGAGTTTTTTCAGGTGAAAAATATTTAGTTCTTTTTTCCATTTTTGTTGTTTGTTTTTTTCTATGATAAAACACTTAATGAAAAATAATTTTTAAGAAATTTTTAAGGCAAGGGTTCAAAATTAATATTATTATTGTATTATTTTAAAAAGTCGATTCCAAGCAGAGTAACCTTAACGTAGAGTAGAAATATTGTAACCCTTTAGTGTTTGTTAATGAGACTGCGGTTTAATTCTGTGTTTAAATTTAAATTATTAATATTATTTCAAAGTAATTTTATCAAAGTATTACATTGTTTTATATTAGAGTGATGAGTAGTGAATATTTAATCCACGTTTCCATCAACCAAGTCTCCGACTTATGTCCACAACACTCTGTATAAGACGGTTTTAGATCCTGGAAGCGACAATAGGGACAACCGTAAACATTATAACCAACGTCATAGGCCACCGACTTGAAAAACATCAGTTATGATGAGATCCTCAATGTAAAAATGCCCGGAAATACTTTTCTCATCGGATATGCAGACGATATTAACTCAACCGTTACAGCACGAAGCCGAGAAGAAGATCGCAGAAAGCGCAACCAAATTATAATATAGATAAAAGCGTGGATAGATTTTAAGGCCACGTAAACTGAACGCGGCGAAAATACAGCTAATACTCTCAACTCCTCTCCAAGGAATGGCAGCAACTGCCTACCGTCGTACCAGTAATAAAGGCATCAGTACTCAGCGGTTTACGAAAGGGAGAAATTGTGAAAATAAAAAAGCGAACAGAAAAAGGGATAAGTGCAACTGCAAAGTAAGAGAGAAAAGAGTTAAGACCGTTCCCAAGATATGTTGAGACATGAAAAAAGTGGTAGATGGACGGAGAGACTGATAAAAGATGTTGGTGCATTTTGCAACTGCAACTTTGGCGCAGTAAATTATTACACAGTCCAAATGCTTTACGAACATGAACATTTCGATAAAAACCGTTCTTAACTGAGATTCCCAAAACAACCTAAATCTAATTAAAACAAAAACAGAATTTTTCCTTTTTTTTTATGAAAAAAAAGTTATGCCCGAATCGCTTGCCACTTACATTTCCAATATAAGCAAATTTCTATTTAATTTTGTTTTTAAGCAACAATTTTCTTTATACGCATTTGAGCTTTTTTAGCGACAATCGTTTAACAAGATTTCGTTTGCACCCTCTTTGCTAGAACATTTTTTTTTGCCACTTTTACTTCCAAATTAGATGTTAACAAAGCGTTGATGCTACATTTTTAGGAGAGATAAAAGAAGCGAAGAAATAAAAGAAGCGAAGAAATAAAAAAAGACAAATAGCAAAAAGGTATTAAACCAGAAGAAGGACAAAACGCTCAAACAATTTTTTTTTTTGTTTGAAGATTCAAGCGAATGAAGATTGAAAGTAATGTGCGCTGGAAACTTCTCTTTAAAAATTGGTATGGCTTACCCCATACTTTGTCAAAAGAGTGATTTATATCAAGCGCTGAAATCATTTTATATGATTACGAAGACTGAACAGCTGTTTAAAGAATTGCGCAAGGCGAGAAAAATGTGCAAAGTTATATATAAAAATGCGTCATACAATAAAAAATTGCAAGGTTTGATAAGATGTAGTATTCGGATCATGAAAAAAAGGGGAGCGCTTTTTCCCTTGATTTTTATCATCAAATTGAAGAGTGAAATTTATATGTAGAGGCATATAAAAGAAGACGACATATATTATACAAGTATATTTTTTTTTAATTTCCGATTGCTTTTCCTCTTTTTTTTATCTACAACTCCCTTTCCCTCCACACTCATTCAAAAACAGGCTTAGTAGAAGGCATCCTACCTTGTCTACTTTGAGAGCTCAACAAGCACAAAAAAGCCTTGGGTGAGTGCATATATACTTAAACATATAACTTGCCCATAGTTCCAATTCACATGTATGGTATGTATGTATATATATCGAACCTGGCATTCAGCACAACCAAATAAGTTGAAAGCTGACCAAGTGCAAACTGGCCATGGCTGTCCGCGTTGTTTACGATTCGGTTGCCTCCAAACGGACGTAAGCATTAGATTTCCCCTTTCATGCGTTCATATTCGAGTATGTATTTAGGCATGTACATAGATATGTATGAAACTGAGAATGCGTATGTGAGTGAAATGAGTGAACATTTCTCCGTTCACGTATTCCTACTGCTGTGCATATGTAAGTGAGAAGCTTGTGCGTGTGACACCCAATACATCAGGTGAAGTGAATTAGTTAAGAGACAAAGAGGCATTGCCGTAACTGGAAGCCGAAACAGACTATGAGCGGCTCTTTGGTATTAGAGTGTGTGTATCTGATGCATCGAACTGGCAGGCGCAATATATGCAGGCACTTGGGCTCACATAATTAAGCCGCTTTAGCTTTTCTTAATATTTGAAATATTTTTCCTGGCATATGTTTTTGCGTTAATTTTTTATAAAAATATAGTTCATTGTATGTATAACAAAAACCTTATAAATCAAAATTGCGAGTTAAGATGGCGAGTGCATTTTATCAACAACACGGGTCTGCGAGTGGTATAAGGCTTTTTCAGAGTGCCGAGAAGTCGTGAAAGATTTGCCCCAATCTGGGCGCCCGTCAACGTCTTCCACTGATGTAAGCGTCGACAAAGTCAAGGAAATGGTGCAGGAAGGCCCTCATTTAGGTTTGAGAGAGGTAGCTCGTGACCTTAGCGTGTCTCACTAGTCAATTCGGAAGATTTTACACCATCAATTGGGTATGAGACGCGTGGCTGGTCGACTCGCTCGAAGAGAGCTGAATTTCTTTCAAAAAATTCATCGGAAGCAGGGGGCTAAAGACATGCTTAAGCGAGTGAATTCGGACCCAACATTAATCCAGCGCATCATGGCAGATGATGACACGTGGGTATATGAGTTTGACATGCAAACCAGCCAACAGTCAACAGGCGGCTGAATGGCGCTATCCACATGAGCCGAAACCCAAAAAAACAAAACACGTCAAAGTCGGCAATAAGTGAAAGTTATGCTACTCGTTTTTTTTTTGATTATCATAGTTGTCCACTCGGAATTCATTGTAAAGGATTCTATGGTAAATAAAGAATATTTTTTGGAAGTTACGCGACGTTTGAGAGAGAATGTGGGTAGACACGTCGCAATTTGTGGAAAGAAAATAATGAATATTGCGCCATGATAACGCACCGTCTCACAAGGCTCATACCATATTGTGAACACGTTTTTGATCAAAAACTCGACAAAAATCATCGAACAACCACCGTATTCACCGGATTTTGTACCCGTTGACTTTTCCATTTTCTCAAAACTCAAATTGCCACTCCGCGGAAGCTGCTTTGAGTCGATAGAAGCCATTAAGGAAAACTCCCTGAAGGAGCTGAAGAAGATCTCTTCAAATGCGTTTAAAAGGTGCTTCGATGACTGGACTGAATTGTTAGCATATATGCATTGCTTCGTATGGAGCCTATTTTGAAGGCGACGAAATAAATGTTGATGATTTAAGAGTTATTTTGCGCTTTATTGAACAATTTTCGGTAATTTTTTGACAGAATGCATTTTCCCACGAATGGAGTGGCCTACAGTTTTAAGCCGACTCCGAACGGCAACTGGTCTCTATGAGGAATTTTTT
This sequence comes from Anastrepha fraterculus, assembly GCA_037575425.1. Classification (NCBI taxonomy): domain Eukaryota; kingdom Metazoa; phylum Arthropoda; class Insecta; order Diptera; family Tephritidae; genus Anastrepha; species Anastrepha fraterculus. Next base: position 73,630 of record JAYXIM010017163.1, read on the forward strand.
CATGTCAGAAATACATACGGAGGTTTGCCATTGCCTGTCGAGTTGCGATCGCTATTAGAAAAACTTTTCCTACCATTTTAGTGTTTCATACCCGGGGCCCCGAACCCGTACACTTTCGAATAGCAGTCACGCACCAACCCATTCGGCCACGGCGGCCGCTTTACGACCGGCTGCCATATGAATATCCGCCCCATTTATATTGATGCCAATTTATAGTTTGTTGGTTTCGCATTTATGCCACACATAAGCGCATATTTGCCCTGTTACAAATACACCGCAATATATTTACAATTATATCTACATATACCTACTTATTGCTAGACAGGGCGTGGTTATGTCACTTTGGCACGCAAACACGTGTCATATGCTTTAAGCATGAACTGTACGTGTGTGTGTGTATGTGTGCGTGAGGTGACCTGCGGTCAGAAAAGTGTGCAAATTAACAGATACAAAAAAAAAGAACGATGCCGATGTTAATAATGCGATATGTCATTTGTAAATTATACGCAGAGAAAAATTAAATAGAGACCGGCTTTGGCTTTGCTCATATTTTATGTATGTAGGTGTGTTAGAGAAACGACAAAATTTTAAATGAGCTTAGGTTGAGGTATTCAATGGATCCTAGGAACATTTGTATTTATAGTATATAATTTTTAATTTTTTTTTTCGACGTCGTTACTAGCAGATTCGAATTCCACAAAATCAATATTTCCTCTTAAAACAAAATTGACTTATTTCAAACTTAATTTTGCATCGACTATGGATAGGATAAATGGCAGCCTGTGCGAGAGGTCCCACTTGGTTGACAGAGGGATACAGATGAAGAGAACCAAACAGGTGGAAAAAGGGAAAAAGAAGGGACGACCAACAGTGATTAGATACATTTGTATTAACTGTTTCAAGCTACTGACGAAATTCACCAGGTGTAGGAAATTTAAACCTGCAATATCCGCAGGTGTAGCAAAAAAGTGAGATCCCAGATGTTTCTATCTTGGTCCGACGAGAGCAAGGCAGCTGAGAAGAATGTGCTGAGATGATTCCATCTCATCCTCAAGACAGCTTCTGTAGAAAGGACTAGAAGCAATTCCAAGTCTCACCGTACGGACACCTAACGGACAGCGTCCGGTAAGGATACCTACCAATTTCGAGAGCCGCAGCTTTGTTAGCCTTAGATCTTCCTTCGAGCGCCCCGCAAAGTCGATGCGTCACAAAGTCACAAATATTGGTTGAAGTTGCGATTCAGTGAATCCAGTTAGTGCTTCCGCACCATTTTGTTGCCTAATCCTCTCTACCAACAATTAAACGGGTTATTCCTTCATTCCCCTGACAGTCGGTTTTACATCACGGGAACAACCCGTATTTACTAGTAGGTGTGCAACTAAGTTCTCGCTGTTTTCTTGATGAAAATTCTTTACTTCTTTACTTTACTTTATTCTGAAAAAAATTGTTACAAGTGAATCATTGAAAGTATTGCCCATCGCTGGCTACTACTTTTTCCCATCTTTCCGATAGAGCTCGTATACCGTCGCGATAAAACTGTTCATCATGAGGCTATCCACGGATCAAGCCATTTTTTGATGTCTTCATATGAATGGAACTGCTGGTCAGCTAGACCATGTGCTATCGATCTGAACAGGTGATAATCGGACGGCGCAATATCTGGAGAATATGGCGGGTGGGGTAGGATTTCCCACTTCAGTTTTTCCAGGTCGGTTTTAACGGGTTTGGCAATGTAAGGCCGAGCGTTGTCATGCTTTAGAATCACTTCTTCATGTCTCTCCGCGTATTGCAGCCGCTTCGCGCGCAGTGCTCGGCTGAATCGCATCAATTTAAGTCGATACCGACCCCAGTGATGGTTTCGCTTGGTTTTAATAGTTCATAATAAATAACACCAACTTGGTCCCACCAAATATATAGTATAACCTTCGTAGTATAACCAACGTAGAAGCATGACCGGGCAGTCTCCATGACTTTATTTTCTTTGTATTGCTGTAGTGAATCCATTTTTCATCACCCGTCACGATGCGATGAAGAAAACCCTTCCTTTTTTGCCGCTGGAGCAGTTGTTCACAGACGAAAAAACGACGTTCAAAATCCCTTGGTTTTAACTCATAAGGAACCCAAGTTCCCTGTTTCTGAATCATTCCCAAAGCACGCAATCGCTTGGAAATGGATTGGCGGGTAACTCATAATACTGAAGCAAGCTCTTCTTGGATCCTCATTGAGTAATGGCTCCAATTCAGCGTCTTCGAATGTTTTGGGCCTTCCTTGACGCCGACGGTCGTCAACATTAAAATCACCGTCTTTGAAGCCACGGAACGAATCTCGGCACGTTGTTTCACTTAAAGCAGCATCTCCATGAACTTTTTGAAGCTCTGGATGCGCTTCATCCGCCGTTTTTTTCGAATGCAAGAGAAAAATCAACACTTCCCGCAAATTACGATTATTCGGCACAAAATCAGACATTTTCAAAAAATCAAAAGTATAGGATACCAAAACCAAATCACTAATGCGTCGAAGCAGTTTATTTACCATATGTCTAAGCTTGGTTTATGACGTTTAGGTTATGTTAGAATCGACTAACACACAGTGCTGGCGGCATCTATTGACGAACAGCGGGAACTTTAGTTGTGCACCTAATATATATCCGGACAAGGACAGCCACTTTAGAAGCACTCCTCAACCATTTATGGGGAATGTTATTGCTGCTGCAACAACAACAATAAAGGGACATTCCTTCACAACTATATTCAGTTTGTGCGATTGAGAAACTTAAACCATCTATACCAACCAGCTCTTCATGGTTTTCAAAACGCAGTTTGCCAAGGGTTAATATTCTCGCCTTCCATAGGGCAGCGCAGTCACAGAGGAAGTGGAAGATAGTTTCCTTTTTCTCCGGTTGATTACAACTATGACAGTTTGAATTGTAAGCGATTCGAATTTTGGCCAGAAGCCAGTTAGCACTGCCGTGAGTCTGCAGGCATCCCTCGCTTCAAGCGTATTTTTCCATAAATAAGTAAACAAATAAATAAATAAATAACTAAAAGCGCTCCCATGAACACAAAAACAGGCAATCAAATACAGAGCCGAGTCTTCACATCCTAATGGCCGGGAAATGAATAAGAAAATAGACAGAAACTCAAAGAAACTATCGCATAATGGTTATACTAAGCTGTCAAAATCGAAACGAACAGCTGTCACTATCTATCATCGTTCATGTCGAGAGCAATACATAGCTTAGGCATTGATTGGCATTGACATTGGCAAAAACAACTTTGAAGACAACGAGAATACTCACTATAGTAAATAGTAGATATATTAAAGACATTGAGTTGAATGTTGCCGAGAACACAGCTGCGCACGCACACACAGCATTAGAGTCTATGCCGACTCGTCAATTTCGAATTACTGCGCGAGTTTAAGCATTTCTATTTCTTACTATGCTATGAATGCTCATACATCTACACACAAACATAGCTAAAATCAATTGTCGATAAGTGGAAGGAGAAGCAATGAAATGTGAATATGTTTGTATGCATTACCAAAGCAGCTGCTAAGGTGACTAGCATTAAATGCGGCAGTTAACAGAGAAATAATGCAGGAAAGAATAAGTAAATTGCGGAAAAAGATGACAGCGACGTACAAAGAGTGAGACAAATTGTTACTCATGATTGAAATTGCGATTTAGCTAAACACTAATACCCAATGAATCTCAATGATGGTGGGAAAATAAATTTTCCTAGCATATTTGCAAACATTATAGGCCATTGCAATGCTATTGAATGCTTAACTTATACAAATATAAGCTAACATACTTGGAATTGAATGAAAAGTAAACAGACAATTTCTCAATTTCTTCCAGCTTTGCGTAATTTCTATAAGCACGGCTTGTGCATGTCGTCTTTTCTATCAATTGAATTTGTTATGCTACAGAGAGAAAGGCAAGGGACCATAACAGGTATAGAAAGCTTTTACCTGACAGATGTCATACCTACACGAATACACGTACAAATCTGCATGTGTAGCATACTTCTGGGCACATACGCACATAAAAGCCATATATAGCAGTTAAATTTGTTATGCATGTAAATTATTTTCTGCGAACGCCTAATGCATTCTTCTGTCACTACAACCCAGGTCTGTCTTCCAACATGAATATTTTATATATGAAATTAAATAGAAACATTCAGCTTGAATGCGCACGAAGTGAGGGCAGGCGAAGCAAAAATAGGAGAGAAATAAAGTGAAATAAAACGACAAAAATAGCAAAACATAGGAAAAAACAAAAAACAAAAAAGAAAAAAAAAACAAATAAAAAAGAGCGAGAAAAAATAAAAAGACATATATGAATGAATAAAGAATAAAAAATATAAAATAAATAAAACAATATTCAATCAATAAAATTAAAATAATATAAACCAAATTAAAATAAAAAAGAAAAATTGAAATAAAATTAAAAATCAAATTAAGTGAAATAAAACACAAATTAAATTAAATTCCAATTAATAAAAAAAAATTTAAATACAACGAAGTACAGTGAACCCCGGTTATATATTTACATATACATATATATAATTGCCGCGTACACCCTTTTTGGGTGTTTGGCCGAGCTCCTCCTCCTATTAGTGGTGTGCGTCTTGTTCACAAATGGAGGGACCTACAGTTTCAGGCCGACTCCGAACGGCAGATATTTTTTATGAGGAGCTTTTTCATAGCAGAAATACAATCGGAGGTTTGCCATTGCCTGCCGAGGGGCGACCGCTATTAGAAAAATGCTTTTCTTTTTTTTTCTTTTAATTTTGGTGTTTCACCGAGGTTCGAACCTACGTTCTCTCGGTGAACTCCAAATGATAGTCACGCACCAACCCATTCAGCTACGGCGATCGCCGGCCCGGTTATAGCGATATAAAAAAAATTGTTTGCTAAGTCGCTTAAAAAAACCTCGTTGTTGGTTACCTTAAGAGAGTCAAGATAATGAATAAAAAATAAAATAATATAAAACAAATTAAAATATACAACAAAATACATAAATTAAATTAAATTCAAATTAATAAAAAAAATAAAATTGAATAGAATAAAAATAAAATAGAAAAAAATAAAATAGAAGAATAAAGTACACTGAAACCCGGTTATAACGATATAAAAACATGTCTGCTAAGCTGCCTGAAAAAACTTGGTTGTTGCGAAATTTTTCATACAAAAATTTACCAAAGATTTAACGACGAAATTTTTAACATAAAAACCTTCGGCATGCACTGAGGGTAAAAGACTCGTTAACAAAAGTCTCTGTATAAAGAATTTTCAATATATTGATGGATACAGTCCCGTTAGCAAAAGCCTCTACATAGCGAAGTGTAGTGTGTTATCAGTGCAATTACCTTCCAATTAACGACATTCATCGGGAGACACTTACCACCTTCTTCAGCTCCCCACCCCCGAATTCCGTAATCGGAGTGCAACCACCATCCACAGCCTATTGAGTACTCGTATCTGGTCATCTTATCAGATCTTTTTAGGCTTGTAATATATGGGCGAACTCCACGTTTTTCAAGCTACAGAGATAAGAACATGAATTTAAAATCGCGAAAAGTGATATGCACAGAAAGGTGGAACATCCACCTGCCACGGCAGCATGCACGTCGGATTTGGAGGTGCAGAATTTGTATTTATATGGAAATAGTTCCGTAACCTCGAAGCTCTATGCTCCATTCGGAGCAAGAGGAATTGATGCTGATGATATATTTAGTTGAGAATTGTGATTGATCCTCAGTTCCTGGGCAATGGAACGAGTGCTCACATGGCGATTCAACTAGAGGATTTGTATGATTTTATCAAGATTTTTAACTATTGACATGCCAGAGCATGTCTCGAGTTTTCTTTTTTTGTAGCTCCATTTTGGAATACTGCAACAAACAACTGGCTTCATGAGACACAAAACCGCCAAAGAAATTTTTTAAAGCGAAATCCCGCTCTATATGGCCGTATATGTGGCATAACCCGATACTGAGTATACATCGAGAGAAACTGCTGACTAAAGACTCCAGCAGAGAACATTCACCAGGTTTTATTTCCATAAAATTTATTATATAAAAAAATATTTATTATATAAAATAAAAAATTTAATTAGAAAAAACAATATTAAAAAAAAAATTATAAAAAAAAATTAACTCACCAAAAATACGACTAAATAAAAAAAAATATTGCAAAATAAATTTAAATTAATATTTTCCAAAAACTTATTGAGTTATTATAAATCCTCTAAACAAAATTTTATTACTTAAAAATTAGCTTAATTCCATCTATGTTGACTTTAATTACAAAAATACTGCGTAAATAAGCTCTTAGCCATGCCAAAAAGTCGCTCAATAAGGAACTAATATTTGATTCGCTTACCAATATCGAGCAGGCAATAAAAAAGTTTTCTCGCCTAAAAGTATGTTAAGCCAATTGGGATTGTGTATATTTGAGCACGTGGATAAACACGCACTTTTATAATTCAACATCATAATTCCGCTATGCGAAAAGTTTTTGCAAAAGTTTATGACAAACAAAACTTTAGCGGCATGAAAGTCGACCAGATAGAGGGGATTAAGTGAATGAAAATTTGCGAAAAAGGAAAACAAAGCGCGGACTAAGAACTTACTGAGCTGAGACTTTGACGAAATGTTGTAGGTTTATTAATATTATTGCCGTACTCCTCCTTTTCAAAGGTAAATAACGCCATCAATTTTTTATAACAGATTAAGAAGTAAAAATAAATATAAATTAAATCAAAGGAGACTAAAGTTGCACCATAGCCACGCTTTGGTCGAAAAAATTACTTCAAATTCATTTTCATATTAAGCTATGCGTGATAGTATGTCAAAAAGCAGTGCTCTATAAAAATTGATCTCGCTAATGCTCATAGTTGTATGTGCTTACAAAGCATCTCTAACAAATGTGTAAGCATTCACAGCTTGGACCAAGCCTTCTCTCGCACTCCCCTTAACCCGTACGAGTTTTTCATCTTTAGTGACCCCTAGTAAAATTGTCTACTTAAAATTTCTATGGCATGATTAATCTTCTAACAGCCTTCTCAATAAACTTTCATTATCATGTTTTGAAAAAGGGTCCAAAAGTAAAGTAGGAAGTAGAGGGTTAAAATCTAACCATTTCCAAATTCAGCGGCCTGGCTTGCATTTTCAATTTTATTTTGTTTCATTCTCTTTTATTTAAATTCTTTCCTTTCAATCTTTTTACTTTTTATTCTCACTAATTTATAATTAGTAATTTATATTCCATTTAATTTCTTTCACTACATTTCATTTTGTTTTATTTCGTTCTCTTTCTTTTAACATAATTTTATTTTTCATAGTCATTGTGCTTAGTCTTCTCAGGTTCGATTAATCGAATTTTTATTTATAATGTTTGACTTCATTTCATTCAGAACTAGAAATTCTTTTCTCTTTTCAGTGCATTCCATTTCATATCTCTTTTTTCAATTTATTTAATTTTATTCCGGTTTTATTAATCGCATTTTTATTTATTTTATTTCACTTCATTTCTTCATGTTGTTCCTTGCCGAGGGATGAGGCGATTTAACCCCCATATCAGAAGCGCTAACTCACCGCGAACTAAAAGGGAAGTCCCATGTGGAGATTGACTCTGTGGGACGGCGTAATTGGAATTGGCCAGCTAATCCCTATGAGGAAATTACCGTATCGACGATAGTCTCCCTTTTATTCCTAACCTCGGCATCCCATCATGTCCGCCAAAAAAAAACCTCGGATAAAGGCACAATCAAGACAATACACAAGTCTTGTCAGGTCAAGTCTTTCAGCAGGAAAGATGATACAAACGAGTGGTGTGAAGTCTGTGGCTAAGCCAGGGTTCAGCTCTCTCTCCGTCTCTTCAGGGACTGCCTCTACGGCAGCGAGCCTTATTACTGATCACGATCCCAACCTTGTTTCAAGACAAGTTGACGATGATATTCCACTACATCTGGCGCCTCGCAACTAAACTCTCGGGGAAAAAAGGCTGCCCTGGCACAAGACAAGCTGAGCTTGCTGTCTCCGTTACTTCAGGTGGCACGGCAACTCCGGTAGGAGTAAAACCCCTACATGACTTAGCCAATGGTAACTGGTACTCGCACTTCGGACACAACCACTGCCCCTGGTAATGCCCACCCTCGGAAGCATATTAGTGCTTAAAAATGGTACTATCGTACCAAGAGTTCTGCCTTCAGGATCCTAGAGAGACTCAAGGACATCGACCTAGAGGATCTGACGGAGGAACAGTCAGACACCAAGGCGTGGGCTGAAGCTTTCATTGCCGAACACTGGAAGAGGGCTAAAATGTATTCTGCGCCAGGCAAGCGCAAAAGATGGAGTGAGGCTACATCGGCTGAAGCCAAAAGAAAGAAGGTGTCCGCGCCACTCAGACGACTAACATAACGATAAAGAAATCTTTTTGCGGAAATAGCGAAAGAAAGCTACACAAGGGCGGTGATTGATCGCAGTTCCCATGACGGTGCGATCCCGTAAGCAAACTGGAACGTGATAAAAAGGAATCTCTGGAAAGTATACAGGAGCATCCTGAAAGAAAATCCAAGACCTCAACCCACTTGCTCGGATGTGGGTTGGTTCTATGCGTCAAATTAATGAGAACCGACGTTCGGTGGACTTATTCACCCTGGCAATATAACGTATAGAGGAGCCTCGGCCGGTGCCCGTCCTTGATGTTGTCCTCGAAGAAGACATTGCCAACCGGTCAAAATCCAGACCCTGAATCTTCCACACCGACCCAGAAGAAGTGCTGCAACTGAACATACTAGGCAATCCTGAGCTATCTACCAGCGACTGGAAGGTGGTCAAGATTGGTGAAGTGAATGGCAAGAGAAGGCTAGCAGTGATCATTTTGACAGTGGAAACACTGAACCCCGCGCCAGCCAGAAATGGAAGGTAAATTATGGTTTCCAAGCACTGAGACTCTATATTTACAGACAGGATGTAGCCAGTAAGAGTATGCCCATGGTGTTTCACATAGTGTACAACCGCTTCACCTGGTTTTTTTGTTTTTTTTTTATTCCTTTATTATTCCACTTGGGAACATAGGGCTTCAGCAAACCATTTAAATCTTCTTCTGTTAACCGCTGTACTGTCTACGACATCCGACGTTTAGTCAACTGTTTCTCGTTCACGAAGGTTAGAACGCCTCCAGTATTTCGTAGACGATCGTGTCGTTTGTGTCCTTGTGTGTTCCATTCCAATGCTGTTCTGCTTATGCTGTCCCTGTCCTTTCTCTGACTGTGCCCGATTCCACGCCATTTAAGACCACTTATCATCTTTTGGAGGTGTGGACTATGAAAATTAATGACAGTGCGCTCATTGCTAACTTCGAAAGGAAAATTGTAAGGAAAGTGCTCGGACCTATTAAAAATGAAGATGGCAGCTACAGAATTAGGTTCAACTCGGAATTGAACGAAAGTATCCAAGACGAGACAGCTATGCGTTTTGTAAAGGCGCAGCGTATGCGGTGGCTAGGTCGCGTGCTCCGTATACCTGCTGAATCCGCTGTAAGGAAAGCCATGACTGGAAAGATAATTGGTGCGAAGGCGAAGGGAAGACCGAGAAACCCATGGATAGATGCAGTAGGGAACGATGTTACAGCAATGGGAAATTGCAACTACGAAGGAAAAGCAAGCGATAGAACACTTTGGAGGAGTTTTGTGAAGGAACCTTTAATGCTGTGAATCATGTTGATCATCTTTTGGATTGGATCTTGCTCGGTGATCTTCAAACTCACCTAATCTAACTTCATTGCTCTTCATATTCTTTTCACACCTTTTCATATCAGTTTATTCCATTCCATTCCTATACATCCTTTTTCATATCATACCACTTTGTTTCTACCCATTTTAAATACCATTTTAATTTTTATATCCATTGTACTTTCTTTGCTCAGGTTCGACTAATTTAATTTTTATTTATTTTGTTTTGTTTCATTTCATCTCATTTAATTTAATTTCATCTCATTTCATTTTTTCCATTTCGTTTCATTTCATTTCTTTTCATTTCGTTTCATTTCATTTCATTTTATTTCATTTCATTTTTTCCATTTCGTTTCATTTCATTTCATTTCTTTTCATTTCGTTTCATTTCATTTCATTTCATTTCATTTCATTTCATTTCATTTCATTTCATTTTTTCCATTTCGTTTCATTTCATTTCATTTCTTTTCATTTCGTTTCATTTCATTTCATTTCATTTCATTTCGTTTCATTTCGTTTCATTTCATTTCATTTCTTTTCATTTCATTTAATTTCTTTTCATTTCATTTTATTTCATTTCATTCTTTTCATTTCGTTTCGTTTCATTTCATTTCATTCCATATCATTCCTCTTCATCGCTTTTCATTTCATATCATTCCATTTCATTTCTACCCATTTTAAATACCATTTTAATTTTTCCTGTCCATTGTACTTCCCTTGCTCAGGTTCGACTAATTTAATTTTTATTTATTTTGTTTCATTTCATTTCTTTTCATTTCATTTTATTTCATTTCATTTCTTTTCCCTTCGTTTCGTTTCGTTTCATTTCATTTCATTCCATATCATTCCTCTTCATTGCTTTTCATTTCATATCATTCCATTTCATTTCTACCCATTTTAAATACCATTTTAATTTTTCCTGTCCATTGTACTTCCCTTCCTCAGGTTCGACTAATTTAATTTTTATTTATTTTATTTCATTTCATTTCATTTCTTTTCATTTCATTTCACTTCTTTTCATTTCATTTCATTTCATTTCGTTTCGTTTCGTTTCCTTTAGTTTTCATTTCAATCCATATCATTCCTCTTCATCGCTTTTCATATCATATATGTAATTCCATTTCGTTTCTACCCATTCTAATATTATTTTCATTTGTCATATCCATTGTTCCATCTGTATAATTTTTATCTTTTTCGTTTCATTCCATTTTCATCCCCATCTTCACTTCAATTCGTGCAACTTCATTTCATTTAAGGGGGTATTCTGGTCTAGAGCCCTACTTTTTGGGTATTTTTCAAACTAGGATAAAAGAACAATTAAAAACATTTTTACTATCCATTTTTTTATATAATATTTATTGATGTTTAAGGTATATAAAAAAAATTAAAAAAAAAAAAAAGTCAAAAATTCATCCAGTGACAGGTCGGTGAAGTAGGGGTTGCTAGTCAAACAGTGCTCCCTGGTTGACATGATTCCAACCCTTGTAGTGATCTAAATCGAACAAACAAAGAAAATTCTTAATTAGTAAAGATGTCGCTACATCTTGAGCCTCGGCCGAAAAAAAAAAATAAAAATTCACAAAATGGCGCCTACTTGAAAAAAAAAATTTTTTTTAACCCCTGTTTTTTGACCTTTACGAATTTTTTAAAAATACTTCAAATTAAAATTTTTCAATATCCAAGGCTCCAGTGATAAAGAGATGTATGAAAAAGATTCTCACCAAATTTCAAAGGGATCGGTCAAATAGAACTTCAGATATCGTGTCAACCACCTCAGCAAAAGGAGTTTTGAGAAAAACGCGTTTGAATTTCGCCGTCCGCTCAAACCAGTCTAGCTGTCGCGTCACTAAAATAGTTGTAATTTCGAAAATAATTCGAATTTTGCAAAATCCTTTTAAGAGCATATTTTTGAAAGTCTAAGCTTTGAAAATATGCAAAAAAAAAAAATTGATTTTTTCAATTTTCTAGACCAGAATACCCCCTTAATTTAGTTTAATTTTATTTAATTTCATTTCATTTTTTTCCCATATCACTTCAATCATTTCATTTCATGTCCATTCATTTTATTTAATTTCAATCCATTACTTTCCTTGTAATTTCAATCCTTTCTATCTCACCCACCTTTCGCGTCCATCTCGTTCCAATTCATGCTTTATATCTCATCCTTTCTCCACTTCCTACCATTTTTTATATTCTATACCGCATTTCATTTCATATTCCTTTCTCATTTCCGCGACCTTTGTTCTGTCGGCAAATGCTTATCGCAAAACATGCATATCATTTCCCCTCATGCAAAAGCTAAACGAATTATTTAATTACGCTACTCCCAAAAGTATGCAATGCGCAAACTGAAAACCAAAAGTTAATATTATCAACATCAACATCATCATCAGCGACACCTAAATAGCACCCAGCAGCCACCCAACTACTCGGTCACACAAACAACCAGCCAACCAGCCAGCCAGTCAAGCTGCCAATAACCCCGCCATGCCAACACAAGTCAAATATTTCATACTCTCACGTAGCTCACGTAAAATGGGATCGTGTAAATTTCATATGTCACATGACAGTATTATTGGCAACAAAAAGCGTAGTCAATATGAAAGTCGACAAGAACAACAAATATTTTATAAAATAATAATAACAAGCGCGCTGGTGGTTGGACTTACAACAAAACCGCGGTTGCGTTCGCGTCAGCTGTTTTTGTCGTCGCCACGCTGACAAGGTGTTAATGCAGCTAAAAGCCAAATTTAATTAGCTTCAAAATTGGTTTCATTATGTGGCGGTCATGTTATGTAACGCCTGAAAATATACAACAGCACTCCGTATATGAGTAATAAAGTGCGAGCAATTTGATTGCTACTGGCGTCTATGACCATGACCAGGAGTGAGTGACAGCATTGCTTTTGGCAACAAAATTTTGTTTTTGGTGCATCACGTTTTTTTTTCGTCTCGCTGCTTTCAGTTGGGTTGGCTGCATAATTTCTGGCGAGGGTAACACAATGCCCCCGCCCGCATGGCATGCGCTGCATGAATATTTCTGGTATTTGTGCTCTACGAAAAAAATATTAAGTAATTGAGAAAAAATAGAATAAAAATAAAAATGAACATGAAACATTTACAGACGTTGCTAGAAATTGTTCATGCATACTTCTGGCGACATTAAAAAGCGTAAAAGTTGTAAAGCTAGTAAAAATAAAAACAAAAAACGAAAGCAACACGCCAAGCATAGACGAGAAAGTTGCACGGCAATGTGAAATGTTAAAACAATTAACATAACTTGCGATAAAATTTTTAACGTCGACTTATAGACCGAAAAATTTTTTTCGGCGGCCGTTTTTTTTTTGCTTTGTCTTTGTTTGCAGCGACACGGTAGCTGACACGCGAGCTGATGGGCGCATGACTGGCGCATTTGGGAGGAGGTATTCCCATGCTCTTGCTAGTTGTTGCTTTAGCTTTTATTCAACAACTCCCTCGCAGCTCTGCCTTTTTATTTTCGCTTTATTGTATTTTTTTAGCTGGCCAATGTTGATGGTCTAGCGATGCGTCATGCTTCAATTGACAGCCACGCGAGTCAGTCGTCGCTGCCAACAGCGAAAAAGGAAATTTAAAGGTCAAAGGTAAACTGAAATCAAGAGAAGATTTTAATTGATTAAACTGTGCAACGAAATAAAAATTCCTCCGAAATATCCTAGTTTCGGTAATAGATTCTGTTGGGGGTGTCAAAAAACAAAAACAATTTACATTATTGGCAATTTTGGAGTTTAGGTCTGCATTTTTGGCAACTCGGCAAAGAAAACCAAATTAACGGCCAAAAAAAAACCATTATTCGATTTGAAAGTCTACGCCTGAGTTTATTCCGATATGGCTTGGACTAACTTTGACTGGACTTTCTTGACTCGGCTTTACTTGACTTAGACTTTGATTTTGACCTTTTAGTCCAGTCAAAAGAGGATTTAACTTCATAATTTTAGGAGGATGCGAGTTTATGGTTTTATTATGTAAAGCCCATCACTGTGAACTTAAATTTGAGTTTTCGGGGTCGGGGGTTGTGTCCCGCGGCCGCCATCTTGGAAATAAGGGTGCAACTAGTTTTTGCGATTATCTCGTGAATTTCGAAAGTTACGAAAATTTTGTAAAATACTTTTTTGTAGATAATAATATTATCTACAACTTTCATTCAAAACTTTTTTTTGTAAAATTAATAATAAAAAAGTTATAAACAAAATTACGCGAAAAATTAAGGGATCAATTGTTTTAAAGCGTAATAACTTCTTTTTTATAGATTTTATGGAAAATATACTTTAGAGCTTTTTTATAGAGCATTCTTTTGTGAACATTTTTGTCTATAAGTTTTTTCCGCTATCTTTATTTAGTCGTATGATTTTGAGCTGCTAAGCGGAGCAACCAACACATTAGCGAAGCGCGTACATGATTACACAGGCCGACAAAATTTAACCAACATTCAGATCCAGAAACCAGACTATATATTTCCGAAGGTTTATGATGCGCTGAATCCAAATCTGGCCTCAGAATTGCTCTATCTGCTCTGGTTTTCGAGATATCCTAACCTAAAAGTGCAAAAAACTCCATTTTTGCCCATATTTGAGGTTATGTACCCTTGCAGATGTTTTCTTTTACCAAAATTAAAGGATGGCATCTTTAAATACAAGCCTTCTTTTTTCAAATGGCGTTTTGTTTGCTCAAATATCATTTTTTTTCGCAGAGATATCGCATTTTGAAATTTTCATGTTTCGAAATTTTCCTACACCTGAAAATCGATTAAGATAACATAGACATGATATAGTCGATTACTAATTTTCTTGGGCTTGAGGGCCTGATATATATGGATTAATAGTATGTAAATTTGGAGTTTGTGGGTAAGCCTGCTTGCGGTTAAGTGGGTTAGCCTGCTCGCGGTATGATAGGGGTGGTTTCTAGGGGTTAGGGCTGTGTGTGACACACTTATGGTGTGAGACAAAATTTTAAGAAAAATAAGACTCAATTCAAGAAAATTAGTAATCGACTATATCATGTCTATGTTATCTTAATCGATTTTCAGGTGTAGGAAAATTTCGAAACATGAAAATTTCAAAATGCGATATCTCTGCGAAAAAAAATGATATTTGAGCAAACAAAACGCCATTTGAAAAAAGAAGGCTTGTATTTAAAGATGCCATCCTTTAATTTTGGTAAAAGAAAACATCTGCAAGGGTACATAACCTCAAATATGGGCAAAAATGGAGTTTTTTGCACTTTTAGGTTAGGATATCTCGAAAACCAGAGCAGATAGAGCAATTCTGAGGCCAGATTTGGATTCAGCGCATCATAAACCTTCGGAAATATATAGTCTGGTTTCTGGATCTGAATGTTGGTTAAATTTTGTCGGCCTGTGTAATCATGTACGCGCTTCGCTAATGTGTTGGTTGCTCCGCTTAGCAGCTCAAAATCATACGACTAAATAAAGATAGCGGAAAAAATTTATAGACAAAAATGTTCACAAAAGAATGCTCTATAAAAAAGCTCTAAAGTATATTTTCCATAAAATCTATAAAAAGAAGTTATTACGCTTTAAAACAATTGATCCCTTAATTTTTCGCGTAATTTTGTTTATAACTTTTTTATTATTAATTTTACAAAAAAAAGTTTTGAATGAAAGTTGTAGATAATATTATTATCTACAAAAAAGTATTTTACAAAATTTTCGTAACTTTCGAAATTCACGAGATAATCGCAAAAACTAGTTGCACCCTTATTTCCAAGATGGCGGCCGCGGGACACAACCCCCGACCCCGAAAACTCAAATTTAAGTTCACAGTGATGGGCTTTACATAATAAAACCATAAACTCGCATCCTCCTAAAATTATGAAGTTGGCTATTTTTTTCGTCTCTTTTGACTGGACTATTTACTTTATTGGATTTGACATGACTTTGTCTGTACTTGACTCAGGCTGGATTTCTTTCCATTTTGTTTGATCGGATTTGACTTTGACCAGACTTGACTTTATTTTGATATGGCTTGAGTTGACTTTGACTTAACAGTAATCTGACTATGACTAAACGGAACTTAAGCCTTAAAAAAGTATATACAAACACATCGTCTCGTCTCAGCTTCGATTTTCGTCTTATCGTCGACGCTGCTGAGTCCTGCAGAGGTAAGTTTGTGCCGACTGCTCTTGAAATGCCGATAGTCACCCTTAATAGTTACCCCTGATTATTTCAGATGCGACTGTTTGACGTGCATCCAGTCTAGCAGCAAAAAGTGTAGACTTCCACTTGGTGTGCACACATCTACAGCGAATGTTGCCAGGTTTTGACTATTTATTTGAATTTTTTATATTTTTTGTTTTCATTGGTTCATAATAATAGAGGTTTTACTACAAAAAAAACCATAGAACTTAAAGCTTCATACTCAGCTACAAAAATTTAAATTTTAAATTTTTTTGGTTTTTCCTTTTTCTTGATTTTTAATTTTTTTTTAATTTTTCAAAAAATCCATTTTTTTGTTCTTAATTTTTAATTTTTCCAAATGTGCTATTATTGCGATAGCCTGACTTTCCCCAATCGCGTAACATAAACGTTTACTTGAAATTTTTAGAATTTTTTTAGTTATTTTTTTTTGTTGGTTTATAAAAATAGAGGTTATACTACAACAAAAATCAGTTAAAAAAAATTAAAGTTTTAATATTTCTAATTTATCAATCTTTTTTTATTTTTCAAAAAATCAAAAAAAAAATTTTTTTTTTTTTCAAAAAATCCAAAAAAATTTTTTTTTTTTCAAAAAATCAAAAAAAAATTTTTTTTTTAACTTTTCCTATTTGAACTCTGCTTTCCCACAATCGTGAGACTAAATTCTTACTACAAATTTTTAGAATTTTTTTACTTGAAAACTTTTGGAAGTCTCTTCGAAATTTTATTACTTCAAAAGATTTAACTGTCTCTGTACCAGAAGAATGCCAGGAAGCCTTATCATTTACCAGAGTCGTTCATTGAGCACGACAATTGAGTACCTAACCGAGCGAGAGTTCGGTGGTTTGGGGTTGGCAACAATAATTTTCCGTATGTCATAATTTGAAAGGATTTTAATTCAAAATGTTGAACGAAGCAGGATACAGTCAAAATTTCATTGCTACATTGCAGGATTTGCGCATTCCATACGATTTGGAAAGAAGCAGAGTGGAACAGAGTCAGCATTTGGTGCACTGTGTGCGCTGGTTGCAGGCCAACACCGGCGGATACAGCAATAATTATTCGTACGAGTTAGCTTATATTCGCATACACATAAATACTCAAATATATACATACATACATACATACATACATATATACACATACATTTTACTATGAACCCATGCATGCAGAGCAATTTATGCGAATTCTGCGTAATTTCACATTAGACTAATGAAATGTGTCTTCCGTGCTGAATGCAGTGGTGGCACATACACACACACACGCCCACTGACTACTCACTGCCGAACAGTAAAGGTAGCCAGGCAGAAATTGGTTTTGCAGCTTTATTGGATATATGCGCATGTTTGGTTGTATAAAACAGAATTTTTGGTAAAATCAAAACGTTGCGCAGAGTCGCAAAGGCAGCTGTACTCGTATCTATTCACAGCAAAATTGCAAACAACTATCAAGCGATTGTGTAGGTTGGCGTTGAAATAACGTTGCGTGCAATGGTTGACATTGCTGTTTTTTTTTGTTTTGTTTTGCTGAAATTGCACGTGCAGTAGCGCAAGATGCTAGGCCACCATCGGTAGTTTGCTTGAAAGTTTATGAAAGTGTGTTGCATATTTGTAGGTGCACTAGCTTGCTTACCCACACTAATATGATATCTACATGCGCCAAGGCAGCACATTTGTTTTGTAATATCGCATAAAATTATTGCTTTCCAATGAACGCACGACGAACTCGCACTGTAATAGAAATTGCAATGGCAAAGAGAACAAAAGCAAAAGCCACTGACACCCACAATTGCGCTTTTGCAGCAGTCAGTTCATTGCCGAATTGTTCAATGTAGTGAAAGTGTATGAACATGAAACATATAATTTAGTGGGTATGTAGTGGTGTGCTGATTCTCTGAGTGCTCCACGCTAGCGTGTTGCATATTCGCAGGCGTTTGAAAATTATTTCGGGAATATTAGAGTAAACGGAAGACCTGCAGTTGGGTTTGTGAAGGTAATCGAAGGATATTTTCTAGAAAAGTTATATGCAATCTCTAGCCGGACAAAATTAGTTTTTCAGCTGTCCATGTGAGAAGCATGGATTCTCCAAATTTAGTCCACAGACTTGTAACGATTGTCCTTATGCTTTGTTAATAGTCATTGCGATAGCAAGTCGTACCGGGAACTGTAAACGTTTGAATTCGAATGGCATATCTGTCGGGATGATTGGGATACGTGGCAACAATACGTCTTCACCTTTGAATTTTCCAGTCAAAATTGTTGCCTCGATAACATTGTTCATCATTTTCTTTACCGAGAGTCTGGTTCCGTGACAAAGTCGTGGTGGATTTATGTTTCGAAGAAAAATGATGGGTACGCCAATGTCAGAAGAACGGGTCTGATTAGTACGTATTCGCTCAGTTTCTAACCTTACTTCTCGTTGTTCAGACGATTCAGACGAACGGGTCTTAGCGGTGTGTAATCGTAGTTGTCCAGCCTTGATGCTCGTTGTTTGTCTGGTTCTGAGGCTCGTAATGCTCTTCTCTTTCGTGTTTGAGGTGTAGATCGGCCAATTGCTCGTCCCTTTGGAGGCATAATTATACATGAACGACGTGAAGCTGTTGAATTTGTCGTAAGATGTCACCAAGCCGCCGTTGGTATACGGTTGTACGAAAAAACAAAAACTGCGCAGAAAATACGTTCGGAATGTCAATCAGCAGTCAAATCCTTCACATACACATTCGACGATCTTCGTAAATTCACTGTAGAAAATGAATATGAATGCAGCGCCACCTGGTGGCGAGTGGCATCAATAAACATATTCTACAAACCTTCTCCGTGGAAAAATACATATATATACCAATTTTTATAATAATCGGTCCAGTAGTTTTTGAGTTCATCGATGACATACAGACAAATATTCATTTTTAAATATAAAGATTTGACTAATCTTTGAATGAACGGCAGTCTTACTTAATTTCAGTGGACTTTGAAGTGGACTTGTCTTTATTTGATCTGATCAAAATTTGAAGGTACTTCGAGCAGTATTTAACTGACCTGCGACTCTATTTTACTTGAATTTACTTAATTTTGACTTTTAAATTGACTTGAATTGACTTTGAGTCACTTGGCTGGACTTGACCGAATTTAAGTTTGACTTGACTTGGACACTGACTTTAAATTGAGTATATTTTTTTTTTTAATAATTCATTTTGATTTGGCTTTAATTGACTTTGACTTTGACATTAGTCTGACTTGACTTTCGACTCTCTTGACTTAGCTTGACCTAATTTAAGTTTGACTTGACTTGGACACTGACTTTAAATTGAATATCATTTATTTGTAATAATTCATTTTGATTTAACTTTAATTGACTTTGCCACTTTAAATTGAATATCATTTATTTGTAATAATTCATTTTGATTTAACTTTAATTGACTTTGCCATTAGTTTGACTTAACTTTTGACTCTTTTGGCTTAACTAGACCTAATTTAAGTTTGACTTGACTTGGACACTTACTTTAAATTGATTAGATTTTTTTATTATTTCATTTTGATTTGGCTTTAATTGACTTTGACTTTGACTCTCGTGGCACGACTTGACTAATTTAGGTTTGATTTGACTTTGACTTTAACTTTGATTTTTGATTGAGTTGAATTTAAATTGAATTGAATTTCTTAGATAATTCATTTGATTTTACGTTTTCTGCAATTGACTTCACTTTACTTCACTTGACCAGATTTTGAATTTACTTCAAACAGACGTTGACTGGCTTAGGTTGTTCGGATTTGACTTTGAATTTACTTTACTGAATTTAACTTTGTTTAGAGCCGACTTTGCCTTGTTTGGACTGGACGACTGGACTCAAGCTGATTTATTTTGATTTGATTTCAGTTGGCTTCCCCTTTTCTTTCACTGGATCTTTTAACTCGGTTTCACTTCACTTAATTCATCATGGCTGTGAAGTGAATTTGATTTTAGTCCTGACTTTACTAGACTCTGACTTAACTTAACATTGAATTGATTTTGACTGCAATTTGGCTTGAACTTAGTTTGCCTTAGCCGTGATTTCTAAAGGCCGTTTATGTATTTGACTTTTAAAAAGAGGTTGACATTGACTTTGACTTTAAGTCGATTGTGATTTCATTTTCACTTCAGCTATGCTCGCCTTTGAAGTCATATGACTTTACCAACTACCTCACCTTATCTCTATTTTGTCCAGAGTTCAACTTCATTTGAATAAATCAGTTAAAGGTTTTCAAACATTTATTCTTCCATATCCACTTCCGTGCGCTATCGCAAAAATATAAGCGAAAGGAATCTTTTTAAATGATTTCCTTGATTTTTACTAGCTTGCAACAATACAAATTATTAGCACCGTATTTAAAAGCAATCAGCAAATATTTGCTAAATATTAGCATTTCGCGCAAAGGAAAAAATCGCAAAATGTCTAAGGTATGAGCAAAGTAAACAAAGGAAAAATTGCAGCAAGTAAAAAGCTGTGCAAAAAACGTAAAAAATTTGAAAAGCAAACCAAGCATAGAGGCAATATTCTGATTTTGTTTTGCTATCAATTTTTTCTTTCTAGCTAGGTAAATATTGGCGGGACGTCAGACTTTCTCAACCAGCCGCCTACAAGTACACAAATATGAAAAAAAACCAGAAACATTGCCACGGTATAAAGCCGACCGTCTGCATACAAAAAATACAACGAAAAAACAAATTCAAGAAAGGCGCAGAGCATTTTGTAGTGACTAAATAGAAAATCCAACAACAAAGCCAGTTGCTGTTGGCATTCTATGAACAGACGGCTGGATGGCTAGTTTCTGGCCGACTGAGACTGGCTGACTGTTGCGCGAACGGACAATTGTAGGCCACAATAAAAGCGACAAGGCACAACATGACAACCAACCGCCAGTTGCTGCATTTTCCAACAGCCAGGAGGCAACAAAAAACCGAAGTGAAGCATATAAAAGAAAGGAAGGAAAGAGTGGGCTTGAGAAGACAAGAAGCAACAATGCCAGAAGACAAAAGTGTCAACCACAGGGAGTGGCGAAAAAACATGCAACACACCAAAAAGACAAAAGACCACACTCAGCCACACACATATATATACACTTGAGCTCAAAGGCGGCCAAACGAGCAAAAAAACAAGAAGAAAAGGCGACGTAAAATGTTACCGGCTGGAGGATACATTAAAACTGGCACCAAAAAGCGATACATGCAACAACTTGGCACGAAAAAAAAAGCGCGCGTATTATAATCTTTGAGGTGGGAGTGAGTTGTAAGTCAAAATAGTAACACAAAGAGCCACAATTCTGCAAATAGTATTCGTCTAGCAGTAAAAGGTGTACAATGAGAGGGTTAACAAAAGGAAGGCGGCGTGGAAAAAATGGAAATGCTTTCTTTAGTGCGGCCCAAACATGGTACCACTTTAGAAGTGATTGTCATTAAGTTTAAACGTGAAGCCGATAAGAGGCAGTCGAAAAGTAAAAAAGAAAAAAATCGAAACAGGCAGCATGAACGTTTTACAATTATTTAAATACATTTTTTGTTTTTAATTTTATTTTTTTGATTTATTAAATTTTTTTTTAAATTCATTTAATTTTGTTGTTTTAATCGTATTTAGTTAATATTTATCATTATTTTTTTTTAAACGGGTTTTTTGTTTATTTTTTTTTACTTTATTTTATTTCATTTAATTTTATTTTATTTAATTTTTATTTTTATTTTTGTACTTTATTTACTAATGCCAGTTTTAAATTAGCTTTTTTTACTATTTCAATATATTTTTATATATCAATATATATTTTAATTCATTAAATTTCCCTAATTATTTTTTTATGTCATTTTTTTTAATTGTTTCTTTATTTTAATAAAATTTTTGTTTATTGTTTTTTCCTTTTTTTCATTTTGCTTTATTTAAAGTAAGTTTTACGAATTTAACATTTTTAAATTTTTTTTTTAATTCATTTAATTTTTTAAATTTTATTTTATTAAACTTTTTTTACTTAATTTTATTTTTGATTTTATGCTTCGTTTATTGTTATTTTTATTTGATTCTAATTAATTTTTTGTTTATTTTAGTTCATTTTATTTTTTAGTTTATTTTTTTTTTCTTTAATTTTATTTACCTTTTTTAATTAACTCAATTTTTATTTTGTTCTTCTTTATTTGTTTTTAAATTAACTTTCTGTTATTACTTTACTTTATTTTATTTCTTATTTGCTTAAATTTTTCGCGCAGTTTTTTCGTTATTTCACTTTATGGCATTTATTTAATTACTTTTTATTTTATTTTAATATTTCAAATAGACCTGTTTTATTTACTTATTGGAATTATTTCATAAAATTTTATTATCATTAATTTAATGTTTTAATTTATGCTATTAATTCTAGTTTGTTTTATTTTACCTTCAACTTCAGTTCATTTTTTTTTATTTTATTCTCGTTTAATTATTATTTTTATTATGTTTGGTTTTATTTAATTTCCATATTTTTTTATTTTACTTTATTCTTTAGTTTATTTTACTTTATTTTATTGTTTTATTTCTGTTATTTTATTTTTTTGTATTTTATTAATTTTTTTTTTTACTTTTTCCTTATTTTTTTTAAGGGGGAATACCACTATGCGGGGTCAAAAAATAGTCGATTTTGGGAATTTTTTTTTGTAAGTAGGAATCAGACAAAAGGCAATTTATTATAGGTATATTTATTAAACTATGTTGATGTAAATTGTTACTAAAAAATATTAGAAATTGACAAAATTATGTAAATAAAAACGAGTTAAAAAATGGCGTCATCTGGTGGCAGCGATACAGCAATGAATAATCACCTGAAATCAAAAAACCAAAAAGTTTATTAATCTACACAATAGTGGCTATCGTTGTACGTTGCTTCAAAGTATTCCTCCTAAAGTATACAAAAAAAACACTATCCCTGCCGAGGCATATCGATTGGGAACTAAAGCTGGGCACTGACGGAAAACAAATCCAAACAATCGGTTGAAACTCATATTTGAAGAGCGAAACACGAACCTCAGCACTTTACAACTTTACACGTGAAAATGATATTAAGCTCCATGAAGATGAGTCGTTCATATGAAGATATGAATTTGATGTCTTAGCAGAGCTGACGTAGGTTTGAAAACCAAAGTTGAGTAAATCAAATCAGGTTTATGTTCGAAATGCTACAAAGTGAATGTGGCTTTCTTTACTCTGGGATTTCGAGTCAGTTCTACTGCTGTTCTAGAGACAGCAGTGAAACCTTGGATTGATAGAGTACGCGGTGACTGCCCATACATCTTTCAGCAATACTTTGCTTCTTCACACAAAGCGACGGCGGCACAAGAATGGATATCAGAAAACTTCCAAGACCACATAACATCGAACTTATGCCCGCCTGACTTATCACAGCGGTTATCACGTCAATCTAGAATAAGATAAACTCCCCAAGCTTTGATCCGCTGGATTACTTCGTATGGGGCGCAACTGAGCGTAAAACCAATTAACAACCTCATAACACCATTTCATCTCTTTAGGCGGCAATAAATACCGTTATGGTCAATATTAATAGAAAACGTTTATATCAGCATACAATCGTTTCCGTGCCCGGATCTAGGAGGTTATTGCAGCTAAGTGAAATTTTATTGAATGATTTTATAGATGCATAAAAAGTTCCTTTTATATAAAAAATTTGTGAAGTCTAATTCAACTTTGTTCAAAATAAAAGCTAATTCATTTTACTCTCAAATGGTCCTCAAACACCGTACGCAACCTGTACTTATGCAATGTACATTTGTATAGTAGCAACAAAGGATTTAGGTAAATAATTCCGCAAGCTGATTTTTTTTTTAATTTAATACCATTTCAAAGCACCCCCACGCCACTATTTAGCTTACTAAGTTAACTCAGTGGGTGAGTGAAATTCGCAGATGGTATTTGCAGCCAAGCGTCAGCGTTAAACTAGTAAATGAACAAACTTGCTGCATACCTAAAGGCGCATTCATATATAATATTTGTATACTTTATATACGTTTTTGGGCAAGGTGGTGCAAAATTTGCGTAAAACATTGAGGCAAAAATATAAAAAAAAGCGGAGGAACTCTGAAAATTTCAAATAAAAAAGTTAAACAATAAAAGTTAAAGTAGTTTTTTTTTATAGAAAGATGGATATAAAAATTTAAATTGGCAAAATTTTAAGTTCTACAGTTAAAAGTAGCAGCTGAAAAAATTTTGTTTACAGCAATTTAAGCATGCGATTTTGAAAAACTTCGACAGCAACGCTTCAATCTTAATACTTATATATATGTAGATGTGTGTGTGGTAATGCACAACCAAAACTAAACCCATATATTTTTGTATATATTCGACCACAAGTTTTTTGCTATGGCCAACAGCAAATACAGCAAGCAAATTCAGACCGCCGTCATTGCTGTCAATGAAAAACTTTTCAATTGTGCAAAAGTTTTTCATTTCAACTTGCATATTTTTTGGAGACAAACAAAGGCGCACATGCGATCAATCGCAAACAACAACAAAAAAATAAAAATATTACAAACATACACACATGTGCTACATATAGTTGTCGAAAAAATTGTTCACGATATTTTCCAGTACAATGAAAAATTTTGAAAGAAAGTAGCGAAGAAAAAATGATTGTGACAAAAGGTCACAAAAATATGGCAGCCGAAGGCTGCTGAGGCGACAAACGACATACGCGAGATGTACCTTGCAGCCTCTGAAGAAGTACGAGTATTCGAGCGCACATTCTGGATTGAGGTACTGACATTTGTGAGCAAATGCATAAATAATAGCAGAGAAAAACTTGTAAGCTTACAACCATCAAATGCGGTAGAAGTAGCAGGAAAATAAAGTCAGTTCAAGAAAGAAAATAGAAATATAGAAAAAGGTAGTCCCAAAAATACGAAAAAAAAACAAAAAAAACAAGTAAAAAAAATAAGAAACGCAAATATGAAAAATATTAACTATATCGCCAAAGAAAAACAATACAAATAGCAAATGAAGTGCAAACTTATGTGCTGCTCAAGGACAGGTGGTAGGCGGGGCAGAAAGTGCGGTTTTCGCTTCGTTTGGCGCCTGTCAATAACGCTTGACAAAGCGGCGCTCGTTTCGCCTGAGGTGAGAGTGGATGTGTGAGCGATGTTTCTTTTAGGTTGAGTACACTTTGTTTGCTTTCTTGATATTCCTCGTACTTTTTTGATCAAAAAATATGCACACTAATACAAGTTGGCATATTTCTTATTTTTTCTTACATTTTATGCACTAATGCACCTTTAAATTTTTCATATTTCGCAACTTACTTGCGTGACACATATCCTTCACAAATTACCGTTATAAAAGTATTGATATCGCAATAGAGAGATATGCATGACGTACTTAATACAACATAACATAGCATGCCAGAACATAGCATAACATAACTTGACAAGATATAACACAGCAAAACGACACGTTACATAAGGAAACATAACGTGGCATAACAAAACTTAACATAACATATATTAACAAGACATAACATAGCAAAACTTAAAAATGCGTAACATAACTGAGTGGAACATAACATTTAATAATATAACATAGCATAACAACATAACTTGCCGAGACATAGCACAGTAATACTTATGTCTTCTCCAAGCGTAACATAACATATAATAACATAAAATAACATAAATAATAAGCTAACGGGACATAACATAGCAAAACTTAACAACACGTAATATAAGAAAACTTAGCATAACATTAACTAACAGGACAAAATATAGCAAAACTTGGAAACGCGTAAGACAACATAACATAACATAACATAACATAACATAACATAACATAACATAACATAACATAACATAACATAACATAACATAACATAACATAACATAACATAACATAACATAACATAACATAACATATAACATAACATAACATAACATAACATAACATAACATAACATAACATAACATAACTATAACATAACATAACATAACATAACATAACATAACATAACATAACATAACATAACATATAACATAACATAACATAACTATAACATAACATATAACATAACATAACATAACATAACATAACATAACATAACATAACATAACATAACATAACATAACATAACATAACATAACATAACATAACATAATATAACATAACATAGCACAAAATAACTTTAACTCAAATAGCATCACAAACTTAACACAACTCTTTAGACGAAGCCTGTCCTATTCACGAGGAAATATCAAATACTCAGAGCTCAACTCCCCTCAGTAGCAGGCGCTCCGTTGAAGCTTTCTGGCAAGGTCTAATCCTTGACAGTAAGCGAACGTGCAAGTTTAACATTGAGGAGAGGATAAGAAAGGTGTCAAGAGCCCTATACGAATGCAAGGACGCTGTTGGCAAAAGATGGAGCCTCTCGCCCAGAGTTGAATTTTGACTCTATAAACCCAATTCTGTTATATGGAGTCCTAGTCTGGTGAAACTCACTAGAGAAAAAGACATCGGTTAAGAAGCAGTAGAGTATTCAATGTTCTGCATGCATTGGAATCAAGCTAAGAGGCTCGTGCTGCATGCTCGACCCCACGTACGAACACTCAAGTATCCTTAGAAACTTTGGATTCATTCCCCTAACAACGGATCAGTGTATACCCTCGCTTAGTTCAAGCAACACCAAAACGCCACCCACATTCCATTAAGGGAGTAGTGGACTGAGTGCAATACTTGGATAAAGGGCTTGTTCACGGATGGCTCGAAGTTGGACGCAAGAGTTGGCGGAGGAGTATTCTGCCAAGAGTTCCCCATCAGACTCACATTCAGATTACCAGATCACTGTAGTGTGTTCCAAGCAGAGCTAGCCGCAATCAAAGAAGCAGCTGATTGACCATCAACTTGCGAAATGCGAACGAGCTGGCTAGACAAGAAGCTTGTGAGATAGTTTTACCGCGAAAGGAGAGGATTGGGATCCACTTGACAACCTGCGCTCTATTCCCGGAGCGAGTACACAAACTTGTAAGGTCACGAAATCCTTCTGGCCACGTCGATCCAAGGCGTTCGTCGAAGGATCTTCTGAGGATGACAAAATCTCAGCTCTTGAACTTCGTGGGTGTCCTAGCGAGTCACTATTTGCGACGTATACATGCCGTGAGTATTGGAATAGGCTAACACAACCGCAAATCAATCAGCCACAAATACTCAACCTCTCCTCCTAGCGTCACGAGAATCGCACAAGACTGAAGGTCGCTGTCGCGCGAGTTCTAGTAGATGCTGACATCACATGGAATGGCGCAAGAAACAGTAGTTCAGTGTACGCTGGGCCCTGTACTCGCGAGCGGATTGAACAGGGAAAATATATATTATATATATCCCAACATTATGTGCGTTTCGAATGCCTCTAACGCTTTACCAGTCTCTTGATAGAAAATAAAGTTGGTACCCATGTCATTTTTCAATACTCTACTCCGAAACTTTCGCTCCTTTTTTTATACCCTTTCCCTTTTTGCCTTTTCCATCACTTATTCACCCTCTATCGGAGACACATGTCGTTCAAAGCCGCCAACCCTTAGGCGCATCGAGTATAAAATAACTTCCTAGTGAAATGCATTCAACTTTTACGACTTTAAATTTAAAATGCAAAAATCGACCGTGCAAATCCCTTTGCCTGCGCCTCGCACCCTTAAATCCCCAAGAGCCATCCCCCCACCATCACCGTTTACGCAAGCAAGCAATGCCTTGAGTGAGGCACATAAATGTAAACTAGGATACGAAAGCATCCGAAATGCCTTCCCCGGCGGCCCCGCGGCAAGGGTCACAGAACACTCGCACAAACATATTCTTAAGTAAGATAAGTGAGCAGCTGGCGCTGTTGGCTTTTTCTCCTTGGCTGTGAGAAAAGGAACTGATTATGCTTAGCGATTTCTACTTAGTTTTCCATTTGCTGTGCATTATTCTTTGAATGGGAAAATATGTTTTTTACATATAAACATATTTTATTTTCCTTTTTATTTTGCTAACAACTTTTTGCCAAAGAAACTATAAACAAGTTAAACTTTATGTAAGTCAGCGAGGCAGACACATACGAGCTCACATACACACACACACACACAGCCGTATGCAGCTACTTTCGATGCTATCGGCACTGGCAGACATAAATTTATGATCATCATATACAGTTTCGCATATACAGGCGTACATGTTTTGCGTGCGTGTGTGTGTGTGTGTGTGTGGCAGCGCTGTTTGTGACAAGCGTATTGAGGATAAAGTTCCTATCGTTTCCTTCGTCGGTGCCTGCTCTAAATACTTCTGCAGCTGCTTTTGCTGCTAAACTTCTTGCAGAAATCTTTATTTTTCTTTGAGAGAGAGAGAGCAAAAAAAATTTACAAAATAAGTATATATGTACATATGTAAGACATATGTATGTATGCATGTATATGTAGCGTGCAAAATGCATAAGCGCATTCGACTTCAACTACTTTCCCGTCGCTCTTCACTATCTCCTGCCCTTTCTGTGCCATTTAAAGAGCCATTCCCATTGTCTGCTGCTCTCAGCTGCTGCGTTTGGTAGTTAGTGTCTGTCTGTCTGCATGCACGCCATAAAGTATGCAACAGCACAGTAAAGTAAACTTGAATGACTTGTATGTGCACTCAAGCCAAACTCATACACACGCACACACACACAAATGCACTCACATATCGATGCATGCATGCATAAATGTGCAAAGAAAACTTACTTTATGGTTTGTTTGTTGCTTTCGACTTTTTTGATGTTTCATCTCATGCAAGTTTGCTGCAAGAATTATTGTTATTATTTTTGTGTGTGCGTTTGGCTGCTTTGCTTTTCTACTTTCTTGTTTCTTGCTCTCAGATAGTGGCAAGCAATTTTAAGTAGTTGTAGCTGTCTTTCACGGCTACTGACCTGTTTGACTTTTGCATCAGCAGTTACCCACTACAAATTGTGCTTTAAGTTTGCTAAAATCTATTTCATCTTTGAACTCTGCGCCAGTCATTTTTAATGCTTTCTTTTGTCTACTCAGTAGGATGATATAGTATAGTTATAGGCGCAGTAAACCAAGAATGGTGGTTGCAAAAATGTGTTATGGCATTTCGGAGGGCAATGACATATTTTGTTTAAAGTTTCAATTTAATTTCGAAGGATGTAGTTGATGCGCACAAAAGTATGCTACACTTTTAATTTGGCTCCAGAGATTCGGAATAGATTTCAACAGAGAAACTTTCAGAAAAACAAAACAACAGTGAATGCGGGCGTATTCCACTATAGTGGACTGAAAATTTTGTCCATAAAAGCACGAATTTGAGAAAAAGATATTTCATCAAAGAAAGAAAGAAGTAATATATACCTGAATTTTCGTCACATCAATATAACAAATAAACAGGCAATAGCTTCAGAAAACTGCAGTATTTCTGAAATATCTATTTGGTTACAATAATTTCTACTCAGGCTGTAGATATGAGAAATCTGGCTCATGGCATGAAAATAAAAGGCCGTAGTAGAAAAAAATCAGATTTGGAATGTATGAAAAATACACGGAGTGGCAACATCATAAAGATTTGTTGGAATCCTTTATCTAAATCTTCACAATATGTCAAATCCTGAAGAAGGCTCACGAAAAACAACTCGACACACACCTCGATGTTAAAGGCGACTTTGATAGCGCAGGTAGAAACCATGTCTCTGTTAAAACCAACCGCGCTGTCTGCTCGGCATCCTCCAGTTTATGTAGAGAGGTGAGCAATGTAGGCCTTGCAGTGAATGAGAGCAAAACAGGGATCTTTGTATTTATCGAAAATATTATGGATCGATATGGGTATTTAAATATTTTGAAAAATAATTTAAAAGAAAGCGCTACGAAATTGGGCCTTGGAGGAACGTTTATCTTCCTTCCAGCAGGATAATAACCCCATGCACACATCCAACATTGTACGAGAGTGGCTGTTATACAATGTGCGAAAACAGCTGAAAACATCGCCACAGTCCCCGGATACCAACGCAATCGCAATTTTTATCGAAACATTTAAAACGGAAAATACGTAAACATCCGATTAGAAATAAGGAACAACTGAAAAACGTCCTTCAAGGGGAATGGAATAAAATACCACCAGCTGTAACTGAAAACTTGGTGAAATCAATGCCATCACGATTTAAAACTAATGGTTATCCTATCAAATACTAGGATTTGTTTTTTATTGTATTTTTGATCAAACAATTCACAAATTAATAATATGATCAACTGTATACTTACTTTCGAGACACGAATTTTTATAAAGTTTCTATAAAACAATACTGGGTTGAAAAAAAGCTGGAAAAGTCCACACCTGTATTGAAAGCTTATGGTGGGAGGAATTCTGCTCATAAATTCTTTTTTTTAATACCTCTAAAACAAATACATATTTTTTAATACTTCTAAAAATTTTATTTTTGATTCTTCCAAAAATATTTTTTTTTATGCTTCTATAAAAATTTTTTTTTTTTTCAAGGATGAAAAACTGAATTTTTTTTGTATCCATCCAAAAAAAATTTTTTTTCATTGCCGAAAAAAGGTTTTTGTGTCCTTCTAAAACCATTATTTTTTTTATCCTTCTAATATTTTTTTGATCCTTCTAAAAAAAGGTTGTCCTATCCTTCAAAAAAACAATTTTTTTACCCTTGTAAAACAAAATTTTTTGTTTAAGGTTGTATCGTTCTAAATTAACTTTTTTCGCATCCTTCCAAAATAAATATTTTTTTACCCTTCTAAAACAAACATTTTTCTTGATTCTTCTAAAAGAAATTGTTTTGATCCTTCTATAACATTTTTTTCATCGTTTTAGAACAAAATTTTTGCAACCTGCTACAAAAACTTTTTTTGTTGATCCTTTTTTTGTATCCTTCTAAATAAAATTTTTTTTTATCCTTTCGAAACAAATATTTGTTTTTGATCTTTCTAAAAAAACTCGTTTTGATCCTTCTATAACAAATTTTTTTATACTTCTAGAACAAAATTTTTGTAACCTGCTAAAAAATTTTTTTTGTTGATCCTTTATTTTGAATCCTTCTAAAATAAATATTTTTTTTTGATTCCTCTAAAGCAAATAGTTGTTTTTGCTCCTTCTACAAAAACTTCTTTTGATAATTCTATAAAATTTTTTTTTATCCTTTAAGAATAAAATTTTTGTAACCTGCTAAAAAGAAATTTTTTGTTGGTCCTTCTAAAATTTTTTTTGTAGTCTTCTAAAAACCTTTTTTGTATCCTACTAAAAACAATTTGTTTTTTTATCCTTGTAAAACGTAATTTTTTTATCCTTCTAAAAACGGATTTTTTGTCTCCTTGTAAAACAAAATTTGTTGCAACCTTTTAAAGAAACTTTTTTGCTGATCCATCTAAAAGAAGATTTTTTGTATTTCTAAAAAATAATTTTTTTGAATCCTTCTAAGGAAATTTTGTTTTTTTATCCTTCTGAAAAAAGTTTGTTTTCTACTGAATATTTTTTACAGAAGAATTTTTAACGAAAAACATCGAAATACATTCGCAGCTGGAACAAACGAAAAGAAAGGCATTGGTAAATTTGGGGGTCCAAACTTTTTTAATGTTCTTCGCAAAGATAAAAAAAAACATTTTTTTTTGTGGTACCAACAACTCTCTCAACAAAAGCTTTAATTCAGATGCTGGGCTAAAACTTTCCCAGCTTTTCGTGTTTGTATAGCGGACGGTCCACAAGCACACACTTCAGGAACACATTTCCGAACTCTACGTTTGGCATATGACTCCTGCCTCTTTTCTGATTTAAATTATATATAAAATCAAAACATTTCACTAACTTTCTTAAAAACTCTAAATAAACCACCAACACATTTCGAGTATGAACGCGCAACAACAACTCATCAATATTTTATCAAAATGAGATGAAAGGTATGAAAAAATAGAAACAAATGGGCTTTCACTTTTCAACATATACCTTTGTGATCGCTTCTGTGAAATCACATTCGCCTTAGGGTATGCAACTTTTTCGCTGAAATTCATATTTAGACGGATAGCAGCAAATAAAAATATGTGTAGTTGAAGCGCTGCTAAGAAGAGGGCCTAATTTATTTAGTTGCAGCGGGACAGCTGATGAGTTAGAAGGTCGGTACTACGATACACATATTGCTGCTGAAAGTAGACGGTTAAGCGCACAGCTGTGAGGAAATAACTTCCATGAAAAAAACTGCACGCAAAGTGTTCTTCAAATATGCTCCTTAAAGGGGCTTGAAAAAGGCCGCTTAATAAACTTGCCTCAATTTGGTGAAAATGTCAGTTTAATAATTGATTCTCAATGCAAACTCTTCTGTATTTTTTGTACTTGATTTAATTGCTGTCTGTTCACAGATTTCAATTTTTTAGTATTTCAAACACAGCAAAGCTATAATTTTGCTATAAAAAAAAGAGCACATGCTCTGCTCGGCTCCTCCAATTCAACTTTCAGGCGCACAAATCCCCTACCACAATGCAGCAAGCAAAAGATATAGCAAAGCCCCTCAACACCGCCAACAAGAAGCGCCACAAATGCCCTTCTTTTCCTTAGCAAAAAACAAAAATTACTTTCAGATTTTTACTTGCGAAGCACAAGAATATGCAAGAAAAGTAAATAAAACGCAATACAAAGAACATCAAACAGAAATTAAAACCATTTTTTAATTACACAGCGATTATAAACATTGTAAATTGCGCATGCAGCTGCATAAAAAGCGAAATGGAAATGGAAATTATGCCCTTAATACCTGTAAGTCAATACTTACAATGAAAACATGAAGAGTTTGGCGGTGCCAGATTTTTTTTTCGATGATTCGACCTCAAAGCTACAACTCATAGCAACAAAAACGCAACAAAATGTGCGCACACGAAACCTCTGAAATGTAGAAAATTTCCATACTATGGGAAAATAAATAATAAAAAAATCACTTTGCCACATAAAAAATTAGCACCGCAGTCTGCACGTGAAAGAATTTAATCAATAAATCCTAAAAAAGTGAACATTAAAATTTTATTGCATACATTTAGGAGTGCGATACCAGTGGCTGCGGTGTATACAGGCGCGACTTTCTATGCGAATTGTGTTATTACTCGTTAGAGAAATAACAACTCTTGCTTTTTATGATTCTTATGACTATTAGAAATTTGTTTTTGTTGTTGTTTGCTATTAATATATACACCAGTGTTCCCACCCCATCCGCTTCTTCACTTACAACAGCTTCGTTTATGCGCCTCCCGCGACTACGCTGCCGATTAGCATTTTTCTTGACTTTCTACATACTTTTACGTATAGGTACATTTGTTTTTGTGTTTTTGGGTGTTGTGCTCATTCCAAATTCTAAGTTAAGTCGTCCTTGTCGTTATTATTTCATTACAAGCGCATAAATCAGCAGCTGCGCCTTAAAGTGCGCTACTATAAAAATTATAATACATTTGCCTTGTACGACCATTGCTACTTACGAATATTATACTTTCACTGGTCGCATAACATACACACACACACACACATACATACATATATTATAGTAGAAAAAACAACAAATGAAAGCAACAACGCCAAGTAATAAAGCAGAGTGTTGGAGAGTGGGTCTTATTCTTGGAGTAGGATGGTATTAGTTTGTTTGACAATTGTAGTTGTAATTACCATTCTATAGGAAAGTGTGTATCTACATAGCGTGTTAGTTATTAAGAAAATAGCAAAAAACATGACCAATTGCAAAGTAAACCTTCTAGCAGTGGAAAACTCAAACTCGACCAAAAAAAATAAAATTTTATAACAAAAACAAAAACGTTACAAACTATTTTGGTTACAAATAGAAAAAAATGTAATAAAAAAAGTATAAGATTTTTATAAATGAATTTTAATTAAAAAAATTATATAATTTTTATAAACGAATTTAAACAAAAAATTATAAAATTTTTATAAACGAATTAAAAAGAAAAAAAAACATTATAAAATTGTTGTAAAAGTAATTTTTTTTTGAAAAAATAATAAGAAAATGTTTACAAATGAATTTAAAAAGAAAAGCTATCAAATTTTTTAAAAAAATTTTTTTTATAATTTCCGCAGACAATTCCATTTCTAAACAAAAATTTATAAAAAAACAATTTTGTATCAAAAAACAAATAATGCAGTTTGTATAAAAGAATTTTTTTTTTTAACTTTTGCAGACGATTTCTCTTGTAAAACTAGTTTTTGTAACAAACAAACAAAATGTATTAAAAAAAATTATTAAAAAACAAATAATAAATTTTTAGACCTAGAAATTATGATTATAAAAATTTTCATAAAACATTTGTTTTCATTTCTGAAGACGATATCTTTTCCAAAAAGCTTTTGTAAGAAACAAAAAAAAAAAAAATTTGTAACAAATAAAAAAAATTATACAATTTTTATAAAAGAATTTTTTTAGAAATATATTATTGTGATATTAAAAAATTTCCATAAAAGATATTTTTTAATTTCTGTAAATTTCTTTTGTAAACCAAGTTTTTGTAACAAACAAAACAAAAATTGTATTAAAAAAAATTATTAAAAAACCAATTAAAAATTTTTGGAAATAGAAATTTTGATATTAAAAAATTTTCATAAAACATTTTTTTAATTTCTGAAGACGATTTCATTTTAAAAAAGCTTTTGTAAGAAACAAGAAAAAAATTTTTGTAACAAATAAAAAAAGCTGTAACCAAATAAAAAAAAAATTTCATAATTTCTGAAGACGATTTCACCTCTAAAACAAGTTTATATAACAAATGAAAACAAAAATTTTTACTAAAAAATTTAATTTTATTAAAAAAGATTTTTTTACAAAAAAAAATTATATAATTTTTATAAAACAATTTTTTTGGAAAGAGAAATTACTATATTAAAAAATGTTCGTAAACGATTTTTTTTCATTTCTGCAGACGATTTCATTTTTAAGAATAGTTATTGTAACAAGCAAAATAAAATTTAATAAAAGAAATTCCTTTCTCAAAATTTAAGATTTAAAAGTTTATAAAAGAATTTTTTTTCGTTGCATAATTTCTGAAGAATTTTATTTGAAAACAAAGAGTTTTTGTAACAAACAAAATCAAATTTATGAAAAAAAATTATAAAATTTTTATAAAAGAATTTGTTTGAAATGGAAATTATGATATTATTAGAAAATTTTTAAGAAAATTTTTATGAATTTTTTTTTTAATTTCTCAAGACGATTTCATTTCTAAAAACAGTGTTTCTAACAAACAAACAAAATATTGATAAAAACAATTATTCAAGTTTTTTTTATCAAAGTAGAAAAATTTCTTATTTTTAATATAAATAAAATCGTCCTCACAAATTATAAAAATCATTATAATTTTTAAATTTTAAATTAAAAAAAAATATAATTTTTAAGTTTTGTAATTATTTTTTTTTTTTAATTCTATAGATGATTTCATTTCTATTAAAAATTAAAATATTTTACAAATTAAAAAAAAATGGTTAAAAGTTGTAATTGCTGTCTGTTTGCCAAAAATTTGTTTTTTTTTTTTTTTTGAATTTGAAAAATATTTTAATTTTTAATGGAAATGAAATTTAAAAAACTTTAAAAATTATATTTTTTTTTTTAATTTAAAATTTAAAAATTATAATGTTTTATATAATTATATTTTTTTTTTAATTTAAAATTTAAAAGTTATATGTTTTTTGGCATTTTTGTTTTTAATTAAAAAAAAAAAAATTTCCAAGACCAAAATTTGGTAAACGCAACGTAAGCTCATCTACCTAATAAAACTCAAAAACGCTTTACTGACGACATTTAGCAACAAAAATTTCCACAAACAAATTCGCTCACAAACTGCTTTATCAATAATGCTCGCGAGTTTGTTCCATCAAAAGAGGATTAAAAAATTTTATTCCAAGAAAAATAACCTTCTTCATGCTCGCTCGCTGGGTAGGATTTTCTACATTTATGGATTTTGGTTTTCGGGTTGTTGTTTTTGTGTTTTTGTGTTTTCGTTTTTTTTTTTTGTATTCCAATATATGCCAACTATATTTTCCTACCCACTGCCTCCTGCCCTCACATGCGCCATGTTATTATATTTATTTCACTGGGCTTTGAGAGTTCGTGCCGCATAGCATATTTTCAAGCACCAAGCGCAAAGGCATTTGTATTTGCATGAAATACGTATTGATGTGCCTCCAAGAAAGGTTGCTTATGGCTGAAACTACCGCATAGTTAAAGAGTGAAAGCATGATGGGTGGCTTTTATAATGAAAATACGAATAAAATCTAATTTATACAAATGTAAATAAATGTGGAAAATTCAAATGAGTAGCAACAACACCGTGGGGGACTAACAACTCTTTTTCTGGAATAGGCGCAACTTGTGGGAATTAACAAATTATTTAACATGATTTTTATTAAAAGCACTAAGCAATAAATTATGTTGAGAGCAGATATTTGCGCGTGTATGGAGAATTAGTAAATTTTATTAATATTATTTTTTCACTGCCGCAGTGGAAGTTTGCTGCAAAGCTTTACTTTATGTAGCCGCTTTTATGTTAGCAGCGCAGCCTTCAAGTATGCCTTAGGAATTTATGGTATTACACTTTAATTCGTTGCTAACAATGCACGTATGTACATAACCTTATATGCATAAGCATATATAAAATATATAAAACCTACTCACACACACACACATATGTGTGTGGCCAATGCTTATGAAGCAATAAAAGTGGGTGATATATTTGGAATATTTCGCAAGACGTTATTGCTGCTACTTTTCAAAATAACAGCAGCTTAATACGGCGCTTGCTGTGAAATCCTGCTGTTGCCCCTCAAATTGTGCCATATAAATGGTGAAGTACATTTTTTAACTTATAACGCAATAAACTTTCGCCTTTAATGGCGTAGAATTTGAAGGGTTAATTGCTGCTTTTCGGCTAAGTAGAAAGGTGGAGTGAAGAAGTACGGCAGACTTGAAAACACACTTGAAAGTTTGTGCATATTTTGCTTAAGAAAAGAAACCGCTGTGATTTTCTGATTACTTTAAAAACGCAATTAAAGGCGCCCAGAGATTTGGTATGGCATGAATGAAAAATTTTTTTTTTTTTTTGATTAAAAGGAAACTTTTCAAGCGATAGCGATAGTTTTGAAAAAAAAACGAAAAAACTTTGCAATATTGCTTTGTACTTATAAAATTTATTTAAAATTTGTCACACTTACAATTTATTAACTAAAATTAAAAGTCATCAACTACTCAAAAGGCTAAGTGTTTAAGTAATCAAGGTCCACTGGAAGTTTTTACTTATACTTGCTTTCGCCACTATTGATTCATAATACCAGAATTTTTTTCCCCCCGTTTTACAAAATAATCTCCGTATTACAAAATTATCTTCCTATTATAAAATTATCAATACATAACTGTTTTTTATAAAAGTATAACGCAAAGTTTCGAACTTTGTACCGAATTTCATAAATTTTTTAACCAGAATTTTTACAATTTTTCGGATATGCAGGTTTGAGTGTCTATAAAATACCATTGATTTTTGGTCATTTTTTTTTTTTTGTTGAATGTCAACATTTTTTTCCATATCGCAAAATTGTTGACATTTTCTGGGTATGCAATTTTACAGCCCATTAAATTTAAGTATAAAAAAGAGCAGATTTACAGAAGCTACCAAATACCATTGATTTTTGGCAAAGCTTTTGTTTTTTTGTGAAGGACTTAGCTTTTTCTTCCGTATCAGAAAATTCAAGCATTCACTTTGTATGGAAGAAAAGGCCTGACACCGCAGCCGAAAAGAAGATCTAAAATCATCAGAATTCTTCGGGATCGCTGTTGGGAGGGTGACACAAATATATTTTCCGAAAGTCAAGCTGCGATCAAGGCCCTGTAGTTGCCGTATTGCAGCTCTTTTCTGGTGAACTGCTGTAAGGAGGAAGTCAAACGTCTCGAACATGCAGGAAACATTTTCCTTATCTGGGTTCCTGGGCACAGGAATATAGAGGGAAATAAAATTGCCGATGATTTGCCAGGAAGGGGTCGACAGAACCGGTTTCGGCTGTCCCCTTCTCAGACATCGGTGTCTCCTTGACCGTTGTTAAAGGGAAACTACACAATTTCTTTCTAGAAAAAGCGCAAGGCAGATGGAGGTCTGTCTCATCGTATGCTATTTCAAAAACGGCCATAGAAACAGAACGCTTAAGCTGATGCAAATCCCCCGCCATTCAATTTCCAAACTCATTGCTGTGTTCACTGGTCACTAGGTGATCGGTACTCATGCGGAGAAGCTTGGAATTCCGTACAGCCCCTGCAGAGAAAGATACTGTTGAACATTTTCTCTGCAAATGTCCGGCTCTGGCGGCTAGGCGCTTGAGATTCCTTAGCATGGCCTTTGGGGATGACTTGAAGAAATTCTCCAGCCTAGATCCCTTTTCTCTCCTCCACTACATCAACATCATTGGATGGCTGTAGACAGTTTTTTCTCTTAATATTTTCACAGGTGCTGGTCCACATTATGGTACCAAAAGGGCACGTAAGTGCTACTTGAAGTTTACCTAGGGCACTCTTGCCATTTTACCTACCTACCTACCTAGAATTAATAACCCTAAATCTCCTCCAAATCATAAAATCGATAGTCGTCCCCACAAATGGCAATCCAGTATCTTTGACTGACTTGTACGCAGAGGAATCGGATTCTAGGCGACAACAACAGATACCAAAAGTATACTTACGTCTGTTTAAACCTTGGAGACAAATATAAACAAAAGAAAAGTAAAACTAAAAGTAGTCACGCCTCAAATTTTGCGGCATATCGTTGTCATAATTAAAACCTGTCATGAAAGCCAATAATATTTTAATATGCTAATTAATATTTCATACTACTATAAATACACATAGTTACTCTGTCGGCTTTGCTTCAGTACCCATTACTGCCTCATCACTTTAATATCCAAACTGTCAAAATATAAATACATACAGCTGTGTGCATAAAAATAGCAGCGCGACTAGTTGAAAAGTTTAGACTATTTTTTTTTTAATATTTCAATTTTTTTATAAGAAATATAGCTTAAACTACAGTATAAACTATATAACTTTAAGTCTTGAACTTGAAAAAATTCAACAAATTTCAAAATAATAATTTAAAATATTTTAATCAAAATTTTTAGAACAATTCTGAGCACGCACTTTTGTAGCCCATTGCATTTTAGTGTACCAAAGAGTAAGTTTGAAGTCTCTCCAAATTCGCGTTGATTTTTGACAATTTTTTTTTTCATACGATGTAGAGAATTTTTTTCAACACCTCAACGAAAAAATATTTTCAAAAAGCAACAAGAATTTTGAGGCACTTGAAACCTGCACTTTGTTAGACTAATATTAAGTGGGGAATAGAACTGCATACTAAAAATTTTTTTTTTAATTCTAAATTTCGCAAAATTATAATTTTTTTTTTTTTAATTTTTTAAAATCTTGTACAAAGTTTGCATTATATGATTTTTGTTGTAGAGTGCAGTATAGTTTAACAACAAAAAATAAAATTAAAAAAAACAGTTAGAACTTGGAAATTGCTCACGCTCATATTGAACACAGGTGTATTTACATTTGACATCCACTGTAACGTAAAGTATGCAGCAACAATTCCAGAAAGTCAAGTTTCAATTCAATTTGTGAGTTTTATAAATATTTGTCTAGTCGTGACCCTTTTACGTGTTGAGAATTAACTGGGCTGTGCGCCTAAAAACAAACTACACACATACACATTTCGTCTAAGGAGTATGAAATAGTAAAGCAACAACCAGCGGAGACCAAAAACTTGTTTGTGCTGAAGTTTCATGTATAGTACGTCTTGTGGTCAACTTGCTGTCATTGGCCTTGTATTACACACGGTTGCCTACTTGAAGGCCTCTATAAGTAAAATCACTTTTCGACTTTGTCATATTTTAATTGCTTTGTTGCACGCTAATAAGCGATACTTACAAGTTTTACTCAAGGCAAAACATGACAAATGACATTTTACACATAAGTAACGGGTGGGGATTACGAAATATTCTATTCCCATGCATACGCCTACATTTTCATGCGATATGAATATAGGTATGCTTATGGGTGGGCCTTGCTAACACGAGGGAGGCAAAACAAAAGCATTGGGAGATGGAAAGGAAATGGCAAGAGTGAATAGACAAGTCAAACATGTGCGAAAAGCAATTTATAGATGATTTATGATTTGTAATAAGCGGCGATATAAATTTGTGGGTGAAATGGGGTATAGGTAAATAAATTTACTATACAATAGTTATGCTTTGTGGTACGAGTGTAGGAGCAGGAAGGAAGTTGCGTGCATGTTAAAGGAGGGTGCGTCTAATTGTTGCATTAAAATTATTATCATTGCAACGCCAATAGAGAAGGAGGCAGCGATGGCTTAAGTGAAGTTATTTTTATTATTACTTCTAGCGTGGCATCTAGGCAATTGAATAGGTCCTTTATTTTAACGCTTATGTATGCAGTACTACAACATGGGTCGCTTTTCGCCTGAACAGATGAGGAGCTGGAGTTATTGTCGTTATCGCGCAATGTTGACTAACTTTCTGTTTTCTCAAAATGAGTGGGGTGACATAAACGACATTTAGGTTCGACAGGACGACACTGCATGCTACGCAGCAAACTTTGTATTCGATTTTTTTGTGCACTGTTCACGAAAACCGAGTGCTAATTCAGCGAAACACTGATATCCATTGAGCGCCTGGAAGTTTCCCCATACTTGAAACGAAATTTAATATGCACATATGTATGTACGCCGCTTTTTAAGTTTGCAACTAGTTCACTTAAAACTAGTTAAATTGGAACTAGTTCGTTTGAAACTAGTTAATTTGAGACAAGTTTATCAGAAACTTCTATTTTAAAAACTAGTTTATTAGCGCATAACGGGTGTCATTATAATGTGCCGCCGAAGCCGCGGCGGCCATTTGACCGATATTTCGTTCCATACGTAATTGAGCCATACCAATATTATCATAATAAAGAGAATTGACAATAATTTCCTAAAACAATTGTATTTTATTCAAAATCAACACCGGCCCTTGAAACTTAACCACCCTTTATTAGATATTAGTTCCAATATTAAAATGCGCATTATCTCCGTAAATATCCTGTAATTTTGTTTTTCAAGTATACTGCCCCTATTGCTGCCCATTTAGGCAAAGTTTTGTTTCCCAAATTAAAACAGATGTAATAAGTGACATTTAATTTGAACAGAATGGCACTGTGGTGCTACGTAGTCAACTTTACTTCGTTCTTTTGCGCACTGTTATAGAAAATCGAATCGAAGTGGACGAAACAGTGTTGTCAATTGACCGTCTAGCAGCTGGTTCGTCCTCTAAGCTAAATCTAATGGGCTTGGATATGTCCATAACTGTTAGTTAGTTTGAAACTAGTTGATTTAAAACTAGTTAATCTAATACAAGTTGATTGGTGACTAGTTTATTTGAGACTAGTTTATTTGGGACTAGTTTATTTGAGACTAGTATATTGAAGAGTAGTTTATTTTAAACAAGTTCATTTGAGCCCTTTTTATTTGGAACTAGTTTATTTCAGACTAGTTTATTTGAAACTAGTTCCTCTGAAACTACTTATTTAAAAAGCAGTTTGGAATCAAATAAGTTCATCCCATTATATTATATTAATTCCGATATTATTGCGCGTTTTACTATCTTAACCACCCACATTTTTTATTCTTCAATGGTATTTCAGGCACATTACAAAAAATAATAAAAATCGATTATTTTATAAAGTTGTGAGAAATTTTTCATATCATTTACTATATTTTACATTATCTTCCTCTTGAAAGCAATGCTCAATTCTCTCAATCACGTTAGGCAACTGCATAGCTTAGTGCACCCTAAAAGTATGCTACAAAATATCATTCACGAACTTTGCACGCCTAACTGTGAAAAACCGGACTGATGTGCTTTTACGAGCACACTGCGACAACGCCTTTGCGCTTCAGATAACTGACACCTACCACCGCCTACATACCTTTCTAACTAACGCGACATCACAGTATGCGACTACTCGGATACTCGCATACTCACGAGCTCACATGTCAACACCGCCACAAAACCAGCAAGCGAAAAATTAACAAAACAGCTCGTAAGAGCGAATTCTATAGCAGCAGCAGCGCCAGCAGCAACAACATCTGCTCTCATGAACATTAATTAAAATTTTTGTTTACTACGGCAAACGCACATAGACACACGCAAGCGCTCGATTTTTTCTCGTACTACTCCTAGTCCATTGAAGACGCGCAACACCCGCTATGTCATTACGACGCCAAGTATGCAATATCCAAAAAATGTGCATATGCACCGAGACTGTGTGTGTGTGTTTGAATGCACGAATGAAGCAGCTGATGATTACTTCGCGAACATGCCGCTGAAGAAGTGAATACAACGACGGCGGCTGTGGGACGAAGTTTGCTAAAAAATGTAACAAAGTGAAAAACGAAAATTTATATTTGTCTATTTGACAAGCCAGCTACATTTTAGAAGCGTTGCTGGCGAAATCACTAGCAGAAGTGGCTGGGAGCGTGGATAAGCAGCGACCGAAAAGTAGTAATGGCTTAGTATACTCGCACATAATCACATAGAAACTGCAGGCTCATCTTGTCTGTTGTGCGTCAGTTATAAAAATTATATGTGCAGCTAAAATTTATGCAACACACAAACACATACAAATAGCATATACACAGATACACGCTTTTTTGCCAAGCGCAGCAACGCCAACAACTGGTTCAGCGTTTATTTCTGTTTTCTTTTTTTCCTGTTTTGCGTTTTTTCTGTAAAGCTACCAACATGAATATTTCTTTATGTTGCTTTTTGCCTCCTGATTTAAAAATATGTTTTTTCCCATCTTTTTTGTGGGTAGTTTGAAACTTTTATTTGTACTTTGTTGTGCTAGTGAAATAGTTATGCTGCATACTTGGAAGCGTCGTGTTTGTGTGTGATGGTTTTTCTGTGCCGTGCGTTATATGAGTATGTTTCAGTGACCTCATTAACATATATGGTTTTGTAGGTAATATCAGCTTGATGTGTAAATGAGATTCGGCTGTGCTTTTTTGTGACGGAGAACCAGCTTAAAAAATGAATAAAATGAAAAAATTTTCCAACAAATATGAGTGGAAGGTTAATTGAGCCTTTTTATGTGGCTTGCGAATGTGTGCCAAATACAAATGCATGTGAGTGGGAGAGCGAGCAGCGAGCAGATATTTAAAGGTGTTTGAAATTGTGTGAGAAAATTGATATTAGCAGGTGAAGAAAGATCAGATGTTTTTGTAAGAGTTTGAAAACTTAAAGCCTTCGCCTCATTTGAAATAGTGTGTTTTGGGTGCTTCTTCAAAAGCGTGTAAAATGGAAACGAAGAAAGATTTTTTATTTTCTTTCTCAGTATTTTATCTTTTTACCCATTGTTGAAAAATAATTTTTTTTTTGGCCATACGAGCTTCGTCCATTTTTTGAAGGCTGACAACTTTTTGAACGCACCTCGTATGGTAAAATAAAAATTTTTATTTTTTAACAATGCATTAGAAAATAAAATACTCAAAACAAAAATACAAAATCTTGTTTCGCTTCTGTTTTACACGCTTTTAAAGAGGCACGTAAAATACTTTCAAAAAATCACTATTCCTCCGGATACCTCTAAAAACCGTATAAGAGTTGGACTATCTCGAGTGACACACACTTTCCCAGCAACGAATCACCTAATGTATTAATTAACAATCGAACAGAAAGACCTAATTCTGACATTGAAGATATATTCACTGAAACTAGGATAACCTGGGCAGTGAACACCTTTAAACCATTTAAATCACCGGGTCCAGAAGGATTATTCCCGACCCAAATACAACATTTACTCAACTATGTGCTGAAGTGGTTATATTCAGGGCTGCCCTGAGGCTCAAAAGTGTTTCATCAGTATGGAAAGAAGTAAAAGTTGTCTTTATTTTTAAGGCAGGAAAAAGCTCACACTCAACACCCAAGGATTTTAGGCCAATTAACCTATCCTCTTTTTTTGCTAATAAGGCTAACATCAACCCCAACAAACTTAGCATCTCACAACATGCGTTCCGTAAAGAAAAATCTACAGAAACAGCACTTAACTCACTTGCTACAGAAATCTAGAAGCCAATTGAAGAATAGATATTGGTAGCAAGGGCCCTTGATATCGAGGGCGCGTTTAATAATATCCTACCCCGGATACCATAAAACAGGCACTGACTGATTTCGAGATCTCCGGGGATCTGGTTGATCTGGTCATCAAAAACATGCCCGTGAGCTGATTTGTGATCGCAGCCCTAGAGCCCTCAAAGATCAGGAAAGGAGTCAGTAGAAGAACACCTCAAGGCGGAGTGCTCTCCCTCTCCTCTTGGTGCTGGCAATAAACTTCTTGCTGAAGAGCCTAGAGGAGAGAGGACAACACG
This sequence comes from Anastrepha fraterculus, assembly GCA_037575425.1. Taxonomy (NCBI): domain Eukaryota; kingdom Metazoa; phylum Arthropoda; class Insecta; order Diptera; family Tephritidae; genus Anastrepha; species Anastrepha fraterculus. Next base: position 118,011 of record JAYXIM010017163.1, read on the forward strand.
TCGTAGCATATACGAATGATGTAGCAATGGTAGTAAGAGGGAAATTTCCCAATACACTTTGCGAAATCATGCAAGATTTACTAAACATGGTTGAAAACTGGCCAAAAGCAAATGGGCTAAGCGTCAACCCTAACAAGACTGAACTCACCTTATTTACTAGGAAACATAGAATTCCAAAAATTACTGCTCCGACTCTATATGGTACGGCACTATCATTTAGTGATGAAGCCCGCTACTTAGGTCTAGTACTAGACAGAAAACTAAGATGGAAGTCAAATGTCGAATATAGAGTAAAAAGAGCGGCAATAGCACTCTACTCTTATATAAATTCTCATCTTCGGCCACTTTGAAATGAACACAATCAGCAAAATGCACGGCCAACTGAGGTAAATATGCAATGAAGTTAACTTTTAGCCACTTAGGTCAGATTAAAGCGGTTGTCTTGTGGGACACACATAGCCCATAGTGATTTCAGCCACTTACTCTCATCTATTTCTAATCTAAGCTTTATTTTCCGCGTTAATATACGTAGCATCGCGTGCCAACATATACACTCATATATGGGAGTTTCATTTCCATATGCACAAATTTTGATTACTCAGCTACGAAGACAAAGCAAACGGCAAACGAATTGTTCTGTTCTATATTCGTACACGTGAATGCGTGAAACGGCAAACGAATTGCTCTGTTCTATATTCGTACACGTGAATGCGTGAAACGGCCACCGAGTTGAGGCCAGCGGCACATTTTAATGCCACTGCTCAATGAAACGTGGAGCTCATGCGATCATCTTGACATGCAATTAAGTGTGTGTGGGTGTGTGAGTTTGCGAAATGGCTCGTGTGTGCGTAACCGAAGCACGTTAGCATGGAAGCTCACAGTAGCTGTAGTAAGTGTCGTACTTCATTATGTTGATACAGTTTTAAGTGCGTTTACCACTTAGTCCCTGAGCGATACACTTCTCGCTGTTTGGCTTGCTACTTACTTACGCTCATTCTATCGCCCACACACACACACACACACACAGCACTTTAGCGCCCATATTTTCTCCAAGATACACACACTAAAGCGCACCTCATTTGCTAAGCCTGCTGCAATCTACGACTACTACTACCACAACCACGGCACTCATTGAGTATCGTTGCGCCATAGACGAAAAATGCATTGAATTTGCGTTGCTTGACGCTAACGCTAGAAACAACCAAGAAAAAAAAGGGATAATTTTTCTCTGTAAATCTTTGCGCTAGCTTTTGCGTGAGTAGCAGTAGACTGTAAGGCATTTAATGGGTATAGACGTGGAAGCTGCAGAAGTGCGCGTAGAACAAAAAGAAAATAGTCACTCGGAAGGCGTGTGGAAGCAGGATATCACGAATACTTAGACATGCTCAAGTGGATTTTTAAGTGGTGTTATGTGATTTATTTTAAGTGAATTTGTGCTTTTTCGCTAGCAATAAGCAGCTGGGAAGAACGCAAAGCAAAGCAAAAAACAAAAAACAATTGCCAAATACGAGTAAAATGAAGTAAAAAATTGGAAGAAAAATAACTGAGAATGAAACAAAGTGCAATGCATTCTTAGTTGAGCGCTTTCAAAGCGAGACACATTGCTCGTAAGTAAAGTAGTAAGCAATTTGTATTTTTTGTTGTTTTTTTTTTTTTAATTTTGTTGCTGCCACATCCGCCCGCTTGCAGCAGCAAGTAATGTTTGTAAAAGCAAGCGGAAGAAATTCTCAATTGCTCTAGTACTGGCACTTGTAGCACTCAGCAGCGTGTTGGGCAGAGTAGAGTAGTGCTTGTTTCATAATTAAAAACTTTTTCAAGCATGTAATGAGAGTAAAGCGTGCGCCTTATCCTCACGGCCCCACCTCTGCCATTCTAAGTAGGAAAGAATGCAGAGGAGCAGAGGAAAGAGAAGCGGACGATCTTGGCTGTAAAGCAGTAAGCGTTGAAGGGTTGCTATGTACGGCAAACGTCGTTGTCGTCCTCGTCCACTTGACGTGGTGTCCACTTGTGCAGCTAAAGTGTGATGAAGAGATAGAGAGATTTATGTAAGGAATTTGCTCATAGCCCTTACTTGTGTGTATGTGTGTGTGTAGAGTTGTGTAAAGCACAGCATTCTTGTCGTTGCTGAAAAGTATGCAACACAAGTATTTTTGTTGTAGAGGTGTGTTTGTTGTGCAGAAACGAGTAGAGTGGACATTTTTGTGATCAAGCGAAGCGCAATAAAAGTATGCGTGTAAATATTTTAAATTCTTGTTGTTGCTTGACAAACGAGCTGAAGTATTTTTTCAAGTTTTTTTAATGTTTTTTGTTTTTGTTGTTTTTTTTCGAAATTTTGTTAGGTAAGTGAAATTTAACCGCGCGCATTGCATTGAAGTGAGAGTCTTGATGAAATTACGATATCGAATAACGTTTGCGTGAGTAAATAGATATTCAGGAATAGGTGCCTGCTGAAGCCGTAGATAGCTGAGCACTCGAAAAAAAGTAAGCAGTTTGCTTCGAATTTATTTGTTATTCAGAGAAGTGGACGACAGAGCACCTATGAGCCCTGCGGAAACACCTGAACGCGTGCAAATCCCTTCTAGCTAAATTTGTGGGCATTATTTTCGCTGTGGCTGCATAGCACAGCGTAGCCGAAACCCAGTACTTGAAATTTCTTACTGAATTTCTGAGTCAGCTAAGCAAAGTGTGAGGTTTTCGTTTTTTTTTTTTTTTGCTTTTTTTGTTGTTGTTGTAGAGGTGTCACAAAGCTTTGAAAGCTGAAGTGTGGGGCTTGCCTTTCGGCTCATCGCACTAAAAATCTTCCCCTGTTCCCTTTCCCTTTGCAGGTATTGTTGCACAAGATGAAAGCGACCTATTGCCTTTCTACGAAAATTTGTAGTGACGCTCCACGTAACGCAAATTTGTGATAAATTTATTTTCTACTTTGCAAACAGCGGGCCAGTTTTTTGTTGACTCAAGCAAAATATCAACCTGGTTGTTCACCTTAAGGCGCTTCCGTACCTTATTGCTCAAGTCAAACCTTTCTGTTTCAAACTGCGGACAGACAAAAAAAAAGAATGTTCTGCGTCAATGACATAATTTGCACAGAAGGTAGAGTATGTATGGATCGTCTTCATGTCCAATATTTTGGTAAGGTGGAAAATCCACTTCCCCATGCTGTCTGTCTAACCAACTTCGTAAAGCGGGAATCGAGCGAAAGGTCCAACGTCCGTTTGGTGAATTACGCTAACGACTGTGCTATTTCTGTCAATAACTCTCGTTTACTGTTTGACGACTCCCTCGCCAAATGTCCATTGGGCAAACTCCAGATATTACTAGTGCTGCTCGTCACCACTACAAACTTTTATACTGCAAAGCCGGTACAAAAGTCTCATTTCGCGTGCATAACACGTCAGACTAGATAGGTCCACCGTACAGAGGAGCCCTTCTCTCCACGCTTGCGTACAGCAAGCGGTCTACGTTGTTGTCTGGGTCTTCCCGAGCTCATCATGAGCCGAAATAGCGCCACTGCTACTTTTTCAGATTTCTCTACTGAATACTCAATATGTGGCTTAAACGTTAGCCTAGCTCAGATATTTGAGTGCAGCTTTTGATACAATTTCATGTCCTTCAATTGTTATATAATATTAGCAACCTCACGCACCTTTCTGCTGCTTCTTTGCACAGCCTTTGTTTTATGTTGCGCTAACTCGAGGTCCACTTCGTACATCTGAATTTGTGAAATGGCTATGTTTACCACTTCTGTCACAATAGTACTCTAGCTATGTTGCCATCATGCATTACATTCCTAGAATAGATGCTTGTGGCACCCCTCCAGAGACTTAATGGCACCTTGGTAACTACTTATAGTTTTTCTCAAGTACTTTAAAAATTCAAAATTCGGCAATTTTTTTTTGTAATTTGCCCTACTGAATGCGTTTTAAGACTAAGGTTATCATTAAGCAGTACTATTTTGTGTCTCCTTTCCATCTAAATCCGCTTATAGCCTCCTCTGCCATCTGCTTCACCATCATCTACTGTCGACCGTCGCCCGGTGCCAAGGTGAGCCACTTTCATTAGTTCACTTGTGACGTTATTTTTTATGACTCCTCAACATAAGTCGGTTCGTACAGTCATTAGTTGTGTTTTCAAATTATAGGGTTTTTCAGTAAGAGCGCTTCAACTTTTGAACTTTTTTGAATAAAAAAGAAACGGTTTGACTTTTTTAACTAATTTTTTTTTATTACCGAGTTTGAACACATACATTTAAGTATGAAATTCGATTTCTTTTGCATGACCACCGCGTGCACGTTTTACGAAGTCCAATCGTTGAACCCAATTTTCGATCACTCTTTTGCATAAATCGGCCGAAATTCCAGCAATTTCGCGTTCAATATTGGCTCTGAGCTCACAAATCGTCGCCGGCTTGTTACTGTAGACCAATGACTTCACATAACCCGAAAACGGGACGGCTTGTTAAATGGACCGTAAAATGGCCGTAATGCTCTTAAAGTAGCAGCAACAGAACGATTATTTTCATAAAAAATTTGCACGATTTGCAATCGTTGCTCAAGTGTGTAGCGTTCCATGATGAAATGTATACTAATGAAGTTTACAAATGACAAGCGAAAAATAAAAAATATTGCGTCGTTCGCCCTATAAAACACAGCGCAATGAATCTGTGTAAAGTCGGCTTTGACGTATGTTTCATCATCCATAACCACCCAGACATGGGTACGGATGTCTAGTCTGCATAATTTTCACGCACGTGCTTTAGTGATTTTATTTGGTTTATCATTTGGATTGGGTACTACAATCTTTTTGATATGATCGTAAACGTTCCCTTTTGCGCACCTTTTCGACGTAACTTTTCCACTTATTGACCTGATCTGCAGCATCTCGAAGTGAGAGACAAGGATTTTTACGAAATAATAGCACCACTTCTTTGGCTTTGACTGCGACACAAATCAATTTTTACTTCAACTTCCAGGCCCTCGTTCAACCGACAAGTTTTCATTAAACTTTTTTAACACATAAGTTACCATACTTTTTGGACAACTTAAAGTTAAACATAGTTGGGAATAGTGTGCCTGATGCAACTTTGTGCGAAGTTCCAATTGCTTGCCTAGCTAGCTCCTTCATTTTCATCTTGTGAAACAATTGGAAAAAATGCAAAAGCATAAAAGCAGTTCACTCATACCGAAGGCAGATTGCTTTTATGTCGCACATCGCGCACTGGCGGAAGTCATTAGTCGAACGCATTTATCCGATTAAATGAAATTGAATGGAAAAAGCGCGGAAGTGATAAGTCATTGCTAATGATAAGTGTGCTTATGCGCTCATCTACACATTTAAGTAATGGACCAGATTAGGTGAATGAAGGCAAAGAGTAAAAGCGGTAACAAAAACCAGCGTTGAGTTCACAGAAAAAGTCAGCGTGCGAATGATCTATCGTTTAAATACGTCAGTCAGTATGCAAACGCGAATGTTTGGAGCCAAGTAGAGTTTTTGCAAGAAAGTGAAACAAAATGAGATTTTCGAAACATGCACGTAATATAATGAAAAAGTCGCTAAAAACAACTGGCACGAACAATTATTACAAGCAATTTCTTGACTGAAATGGAATCTTAAAAATCAATTGGAACTAAATGAAGTTTTCGAAACTGCTCACAAGCTTGCGTAAAATATGTCTAATTGAACATGATTGAAATAAAGCAAAATTTTAGAAACACTGCGCTCAGATTATGAAAATTCATCAGACTGGGAGTGACAAACTAAATTTTTTTAGCCGCATAAAATCATTTTAGACAACGAGGCTTTCAATTTATATATATGTATTTTGTATAAGTAATTATAATTTATATTAATTTGAAACTTTGAAAATGTAAAAGAAAATCTTTATTTTGTTATTAATATAAATAAAATTATTTTGTGATATACGATTATGTGCGTTTTGTATGTCAAGAATGCATATTCATGATATTTTTACCAAAATTTTAACGAACTAGCACCAAAATGATGATTTCAAAATTGTATGGAACGAAATGGAATTTTCGAAACAGAGTGTAATTTTGAAAATATATACAACCGCTGAACAAATCCGCAAAAGATTTTACAACGTTTGCTTTCCAATTTGAAATTTGCAATCACTTACATGGCTTTTTCTTGAACCCATTAGTGCACCCAGTTTTATTATAAACTCAAGCGATCATTGGTCTGATTCGGAATTAAAGCATATATATTCTGGCAAGAATATTTAATTGCTTTTCCGTATAAAATATTATAAATTAATATTTATTTCGCATGTATACAAATAAAATAAATTTTTGAAATACGATTATTTGCGTGAGAAATGTAAGGAAGGCATATTCGTCACTATACTACCAAAAATTTAACGCATTAGAGCCAAACGGAAGTTTCGAAATGATATGGAACGATATGGAATTTTCGAAACAAAGTGCATATTTTGAAAATATATACAACGGCTGAACAAATGAGCAAGCTTTTCATACAATTTGCTTTCTAATTTGTAATTTGCAATCACATGCATGGCAATTAAAACAAATATGTTATAGCAAGAACATTTAATTCCTTCTCCGTATAAAATACTGTAAATTAATATTTATATGTACCTTTGTTGCCAACAAAATGAACAGAGCACCAGCTATTGCACATTTTATATGAACAATTTATGCACATATAACTTCTTCATATCTAGGGTACATGCGGCTGCTGTCCATTGCAGCGCTTATCTACTACTTCATCATGCTTGACGTTGATAAATTTTATCATGAACAATACAAGCACAAAAGCAAAGCTGTATGTATCCTCGAATATTTATATAGGTAAGTAACAGCAAAATAAATAAGTGCATATATGTGTGTGTACATATAATATATGGCGAAATAAGGCATAAAGCAAGGCAGTATAAAATACACAGACATATACACACACACACTTTCGTGCATCACTGTCATATCTGTTTGTGTTTGCGTTCTTATCGTAAAAAGCCAATGTTATTTCAACAACCATTGCAAGATGAAAGTAGACCAGCCGGTCAGTTGTGAACGTCAACAGACGTCATTTGAAGTGGCACAACGGTGACAGAAACACTTGTTTACTTGTTGGTTGGCTTATATCAGCAACCACAATGGACAAAGCTTTAACTACCTTCGCATAAAATAATAACAACGCTTTATTTTTATTACCATAGTCATGATGATGTTGATGGCATTTTTTACTCGGATGGGGAGCATGTAATGGTAGGGGCGTTGTTGCCAATAAAATCCGCAATGAGTCAAGTTACTAAAAAGAAGATACTCATTTCTATAGCCAGCTTGGCATCTAACTGCCTATAGCGAGAGAGGGGGAAAAATTAAGGTATAAAGTAATGGCTATACCCAACATTAAGTGTCGTCACCAAAACAATCGCCAATATAATCTACATAGGCACAAACAACAGACACAGGCATAGGCACAGTACTTCCGCTTTACTTTCAGGTACCGAAAAAACAAAACAAAAAAATAAATGAGAGCAGCGAGGGAGGCGGTGAAAAAAGTACAAACACACACCAAATGTCCAATATAATCGTGCATATCTTGGCATATCGCATAAATATCTTAATAGTTTGCGTTGAAGGCAATTACTTTGATAAAGATTTGCCGCTTCGCTCTTCAATGGCAGCAATGGCGAAATTTCTTTTTTACTTTACGACCGCAGAGCTACGTACGTATATACGTACCTTGGCTCCCCAGACAGTGCGAGCATGGCATGTACGCCCATCAACAGCATCATATTTCAGAGAATGACTTCATTTTAAATGCGCCACTGAGACATACATTGTGCCTCCTACAGTATACCTTAAAATATACCTCGCAATTTTCGACTGCTGTTCACGTGTAACTACCACCATGCTTTTGTTGTGGCAGCAGTCACACAGGTAAGGTAGACTGAAATTTTTTTGCCACTCACGCGAATGAAATGGACAGTAACAAAAACCCAAAAAAATAAAAGAAAAAATGAATATTAACTGCAAACACCACATCCCTGCACGGTCGGGTCCATCAACAACTTTGTCATTTGCACAAGTATATGTGCGCCTGTAATTATACCTTGCCCTGCATATTGTCTGTGGCCATACCAATAAGTTAAGTGCAAAGACTGTGAGACAGCGAGCTAATGTGGCTACTCAGGCTGCATATGAAATGCGTTTGGAAAATTGCGCTGCCAAGTGACTCTGTTGTGAGATGGCGTCATTATTTAAATATGACCACAGAGAGTTTTATTTGTGCGTGTATTGTACGTATGTATGTACTTTACAAGGAGAAAAGTGGATTTTTTCTATGTGTGTGAAAGAATATATTAAGGCGGCGGGCTTCAACAATAGCAATATTAGCGCTATCGCATTTGCTATCTCATTGCTAGCTAGTAATAATTTCTCATTTAACTAGCAATAACGTATTGGGCATAAAGAAGACTCAAGGGAATATGTGGGAGGCTTATGGTTGGCAAGTGAATAGGTTGTTGAAGATGTAAATAGGTCTTCAGTGCTGGTTGCTAATTCGCCAATGACTTGTAAATATATTGCAAAAGCTATTAAGTTCAGTTAAGTTAGCTTAAGACACAGAACTGGGTATTTGAAGTTATGATAGGCTGTATGGTAATAGGCAATTAGTTTAAGTTAAGCAATGCAAGCAAGCACAAGCTAGACAGGCGTTTTCTGAATTGTGTTTTGTTTTAAGAGGGTCCTAATTAATGTTTGGTTAGTGAAACGTGTTGGAATTTTCGGAACAAATGGTTTCATCGGCTTTATTAAAGTTAGAAACTTCACACAAAAAAATTCACAAACGAAACAATGTAGAAAATAGTTTAAGTTATGCGATGCAAGGAAAAAGGAATATTGCAAAGGATTTTTGTGATGTGTATTTTGTTTTTAAGAGGGTCCTCGCAAGTTCTTTGGTAGTTGGAACGTTTTGGAATTTTCGGAACAAATAGTTTTATTGGTTTTTATGGCCATTACAAGCTTCACAAAAAAACTTGACAAACGAAACAATGTAGAAAATATTTTAAGATATGCGATGCAAGCAACAACTGTTACTGCAACGTCTCTTTCTGATATGCATACTCTTTTAAGAGGATTCGCACTAATTTTTGGCAGGTGGAATGCTTTGGAATTTTCGGAACATTTGCATTCATAGTCTATAAAGACTTCACCAGAAACCTTAGAATACGTAACAATTCTGAATTTCTATCGCAAATAATATTTCCAGCTCAGAAAGAAAGTGCAGTAATCTTAAAGTATTTTGAGAAAGTTGTATACTGCTTTCAGTGACTACGTTCTCACAAATAATTAGTTAAGAGAAGAAATAGTGATCTTGATCTTGATCGTGATCTAGTGTAGTTGTGTGCATGCAGTAAGTACTGCATTACTAGCTTTGATAATTTTCCGCAAAAACGCATTTCACAAGTACAGGCGGGAGCTTAATAAGTTGCTTCTTGAAAATTATGCGCCATGCAGGAGAAAATAAGTTACCTGATTAATTGTATTACAGAAGGAAACTGCAGATTTCTGAGTGAAGTAAATCTGGAGGAAAGGCCTGGAGGCAAGAAGAACCTTATTTCTGTGGAATATGGAAATCAAGAGCCTAATAGGGAGATAGGCATTAGTGAATAATCAGACCTTTGTTAAGCAAAAAATGTATAAAAAATGTATTCCAGAAAATCAGGAACAAAAAAAATAAATTTTTTTTTCGAAAATATTTAAATATTTCATCCAAACAAGATTAAAAAGATACATAAAAATGTTAAATAGAATCGAATTTATTCCCCTTTAAGAAACTCTATGTCAAAATTATCAGCAACTCTTTGAATATTGAAATCAACAGCCTAATCAATAGTTTGGCATTGGCGAGGAATCAGATAGAGGCAAAAAACGAAAATGTATTGGGGACGAATCAGACACGGATGACAAAAAAAATTAATTCCAAAAAATTTTCAAAAAAAAAAATTCAACTTTTTTGGAAAATACATAAAATATTTAATAAAAAAAATTTTTTTAAATGTATAAAAACAAGTGACAAAAAAAAAATTAATTCCAAAAAATTTTCAACAAAAAAAAATTAAACTTTTTTGGAAAATATATAAAATATTTAATACAAAAAAATTGTAAAAATGTATAAAAATGTTAAAGAGAAACGAATATATTTCACTTTCAAAAACTATATCCCGAAATTTTCTCAGTTTCATCGAAATCTGTTCATTTATTATAAGTTTTTGTTAAGCCTACAAATAAACCAATTTTCAGGCAAATTTAAGACCATGTCCATGAGACTTCGACCACTATATATGGCTCAGAGGATCCAGAAAACTAAAGTCACTTCTTTTGCGAATACCCACCATCTTGAAAGAGGGTAGAGATGAGAAAATCGTGGCCATCTAACACACGCTTTTGCAGCAGCTACAGGAACCCAAAAAATGCTTTAACCCAATCCAAAACAACAGGTCCAGGTGTATGACCTATCCTAACTTAAACCTTGTAAAACAAACTTTGCATTTCAGTGCACAGAAACGATTTGGAATTTTCGAAACGAAAAAGTAACTACCCCAAATCGTGATGGATTAGGCACTAATAGCTCATGTTCAATTAAATAAAAGCGCCTTTAACTAAAAGCATACATTTTTTGTGTCGGTAACTACAATAATGGTTAATACAAGTCGAAATCAAACTTTCACCAACACAGATAAAAAACCAACAACACATGCATTTCGTTTTATTCAGTATCACAGCGTTAATGGAAAACCATTTATCAACGCTTGCAGTCCCTAAACTCTGATATCCGCAACACAAGTACCACATATTTTTTGTTACCTAGTTCCACCAACAACAAATTGCATGATTCGAATTTAAATTTAGTTGAAGTGCATTTTTCATGCTGCATACACACACACACACATACATACTTCTCTCGGCATGTAGGTGTATGTGTGTGATACGTCAAAATGCACCGATTCAACCACCAATCATTTGCGGTATATGCAGCTGCAGGCAAAAACACATGGAAACAAAATAGAAATATGTTAAAGCGGCCAAAACAACAAGCAACAGTTTTAAATGGGCTTCCATTTTTCAGAACAAAGTAATTTAGTCAAACAGAAAATAGATCAAAAGTTTATTTTTTGCATTTGCTTTTTCCTCTTTAACTTGCGGATCAGTGATTGAAAACGGAAAATAGGTTTCAGATTTTATAAAAAAAAACATTCGCTTCTCACTGAACTGGCCATATTAAATGCGCACTAACAATGCGCACAATTTTCGTTTTTTTTTGTTTTTTGCATTTTGTTCTTTTCTAACCGCAAATCCAATTCACTTTTCATGCCAATTTTAGTAGTTTATTTCTTCACTATCGAAACAACAAAAAATTACAATATTTCAAACAAATATTGGGTACATCCAGCCGGAGAGTAGGGTACATCCAGCGGAGCAGTGGGGTGGCAGTACTCAGCGCATGAGTAAGCAAGTCAGCTGTGAATGGTGTATGTATGAAGTTGATAGTGGAGCAGCATTTCAATAGCTTCGTTAGTTAACGATTTGATTGATTATTTTTAAGCAGAATTTCACATGCAGGGTATAGACTGCGCATAGGTAGGGGAGGGGGGTGAGTGCAAGAAGTACATACAAGTAAAATTTTCCTTTTCTCCTTTGCCGTTCTGCACGCAACGCTTGTTCGGCACATTGTGTTTGCAAAAGAAAAATTACAGAAAATAGTGAACCGACAAAGGACGCCGCAAACAACAACAGCAGCAACAACTACATAGTTTAGAACCCCTTCAACGTATTGAGTTGAGGCGTTGGCAGTGCGCACGAGACCTGAACGCCACTGCGCGCCGCAAAGAATCCTTTTTTAGTTGTGAAGTAAACTTTGCGGTTCGTTACGATTTTCGTAAATGACGACGTTGGTTGTTTTTCCATTTTTTAGTTATTTTTTATTTTAAACTAAGTCATTGTTGTTGGCCTCCTTTTTGTTGCCTTTGCAATCGTATACTCGTAAGTAAGCTAGCCAAAGGGATTTGATTGTTTGGCTGATGTTTTGTCCTGTGTTGCGCGACGTTTCGTTTCGGTAGCACTCGAGGCAAAGTGGTAAGTAAAATGAGTAAACGTTTTTGTTGTGCTGGCAAACAATACACAAGTACACACACATATACTCATATACATAGGTTCACAAATAGTGGCACATATGCACCCATCCACCCACACAGCTAACCTCTGGGTTAGCCAAAGGCTATTGAAAAGCCAAACAAATATTTCTGTTATACTTTCGGCTATGCTGTAAACAAAGTTTACTTGGATTAAAGTGAGTTCTCACATATGAGTGTGTAAGTGTTTATGTGCATTGTAGTGTATGTGCCTAAGTAAACACAAAGTGAAACTCATTTTAATTATACTCGAATTTGGGTAATTTGCACCTTTTGTAAAAGTTTTTGTTAGACAACTGACAAACTAAGTGCCCGAGTTTGTTAGGAGAGCGAAGAAGCGTATATGTACATATATCCTTTTCTGCCAAATTGATGGTTGAAGGTACACAAAATACTTAATCTGATTAAACTGTGAGTTGGGACTGTGGTTGATGATGGCTGAAGTTGCAAAAAAAAAAACAAAAAAAAAACAAAGAAAAAATCAGTATGACCTACAAATTAGAATACATATAAATGCGTTTTCCTATCTTTTAATTTCATACTTAAATTTTATATAACACGAAAATCATAATAATAACAACGGGTTTAAACTTGAACTGATTACTGCAACTTCATTAATTATTTACTAGGATTAACTTTAAAAAATGTAAAAATGTAAAACTATGAAAATATATAAATCAACAGTACCATTAACTTAGCAAAACATTTCAAATTTTCATTTCAGAAGTTAAGTTTCGTTCTATTTCCGTTTCAATAAAAAGAGGAGCCTTAAATTATTTGATAACCTCATAAATTTAAAGCCCATCCGACAAGTTGCCATGCGAACTCTCTTACTATCTAATTAAGTGATAGCTATAATAGAAATAACATGTACATGTAATTTAAATTATTTGTTTCGAAAATTCCATTTCGTTCCTAAAAGCTAAATTTTATTTCTTTTAACAGAAATACCATTAAAGTGTCATTTCTACGCTTTACTTCGAAAATTCCATTTCGTTTCTATATATTCTTCTTTTTTTTATTTTAACAATTAGTTGTAGTGACCAAATTCGATTGTACTTAGTGGTATTTTTACCAAATAAATAAAAATAATAGTAAAAGTTAAATTTTATATATCATCAAAGTGTCATTTAGACGCTTTACTTCGAAAATTCCATTTCGTTCCTATAAAAATAAAATTGTTTTTTTGCATTACATATAAGTTGTAGTGACTGTATTTGAATGAGCTTAGTGGTATTTTTACCAAAATAAAAAAAAATATTTTATAGCATAAAATTTAGTGCACTTTTACGCGTTTAGTAAATTTATAAAGCTCAGCACTTCTAGAACTAGACTGAGCAAAGAAATAGAAAAATTGTATTTAAAAAATAAAAATTTCCACAATTAAACAAATTCAGCTGAAACATTGAACATTTTTGTGTAAGTTGAATCGCTGAATGAACTCTAGTTTTTTTTTGTTTTTTTTTTTTGGCCTCCCCCTCGGCAGGCGATGGCAAAACCTCCGAGTGTATTTCTGCCATCAAAAAGCTCCTGATAAAAGACAGGGGGCATGCGGTAGTTGGGGACAATAATATATGTTGCTTTAAATTCCCGAAGCTATTAGCCTGTAAATTAATTCAAGAAATGAAGAGGCAGTTCTCATCGTTATAAAGGGTCATTAAATTTCAAGGGGCGATGTTGAATGTGAACCACACCTAAACGTTAACGACACCGTTGGACATCTTTGTTTGGGGTTGTTTGAAAGAAAAGGTGTACGTCGATAAGCCAGCAATAAGTCAAAAGCTAAAGGATGAGATAATTCGGCACATTAACGGCATAGAACCTCAATTATGCCTCAGCGTCATCGAAAATTTGGACCATCGGAAGGAGGTGTGCCGCCGAGGCCGCGGCGGCTATTTTGCCGATATTTTGTTCCATACGTAATTGAGCCATACCAATATTATCATAATAAAGAGAAATTACCATAATTTCCAAAAAAAATTGTATTTTATTCAAAATCAACACCAGCCCTTAAAACTTAGCCACCCATCACACCGATTCAGACATCTTTAATTTTCTTAAGAGCGCCCGTTCATTTGTTCGTGAGGTTCGCCATGAATTGGAAGCATCAGGCGGCG
>JAYXIM010017171.1:0-35895 GCA_037575425.1 Anastrepha fraterculus
CAAAAACACAAGCCAGCATAAAATATTTTCAACTTGAAGCTGTCAGGGAGATTTCAGTAGTTAATGTTGTTTCCCACTTTCTTTCATATAACTGTGCGTTTTTTTTTGTTTCGTTGATAGCAAATATCGTTTCTTAGCCTGCAGGAAATACGTTACAGTTGAGTAAAATAGCACTTCTCAAGTAAACTATTAGATATGAATTGCAACATGCTAGTAACTGCCAACTGATCCTTTTGAGCCCAGTTGGCAACTAGTTGAAAAATAGTGTATTGGATAGTACTTCACTCGTATCAAATATAACAAAACTGACGTTAGTGGAACTAATATTCATACAAGCAAATAATTAAATACCAAGTAAATTCAATCTTCACAACTTTTCGAGATATTCCTAGAAAAAAATTTTAATCGAGATTTTACGATCAATTCTTGACTTCAAAAAGAACTGGTTTACTAATTGTAAGAGTAGGAAAATCTGATTTTTTATTAAATCAGTATTCGAGCCGCTGTAAGAATTCGGGAAATCGGCTCACCTATATATGCTCAGGCTCAGGTATGTATACATGGATACGCTCGGTACTACCGAGAGTTTCCCTTTTCCACTCTTACCTAGAAGGTAGAAAGGTTGTGAACGCTGATGTCGCGGTTATAGTCGGAAATACATAATCCATCGGTCAAAGAAGATCCAGTTTTACGGTCAATATCCTTTACCCATCTCGTACTTGACCCGTACCATTTGTGGCTTTCAAGTTTACGGCAAATGTGTGAAGGTTAAACTTTTCCTATCTTTACTGAGGGACAAATCGGGTATAAACATCAACAACTTGTTCAAAAATTATATAAACGATGAACACAGCTCTCAAAACTCGGCAGCATTCTATGATGTCCAGCTAAAAGGCTACTAAATGAGTACACGAGCTTAGAGTGCGTAAAATTCTAAAAGGTGATGGGAGGACTTAAGCTGCTCAGTTCGCTGGTATTGTCTCTGATGCCATTCTTTGGTTACTAACCGATCTCACACCTATATGGAGTGAAAAGAGCAAAACCGACGGTAACAGAAAAGGCTATAGAAAGATTGCGATCGATGGCCGAGAAGTTGTGATGCGTCAACAAAAGGCCGGTGGACATACAAACTCATACCAAATTTTGAAGGGAGGATGAGTAGGATGCATGGCGATATCGACTGCTACTCGTACCTAACTCAATCACTGGACACGGCTGCTTTCCGGAATAGCTGCACCGTTTCCAGTCCTTTTTGCCTCAGTTATTCGAATACAGTTGAGAGCGCAGAATATGTAGCCCCTGCAAACGTTTCAGTGAAAAACCGAGCAGTTGTGGAAAAGGTATTCGAACATCCGCCATCTTATACAGTATTTGTCCGGGTTATTTGTTCGAGCTTCGTTAAATGGAACGTCGTAAAAACTTTCGCGGCTATAGTCGCGATGAGGCTCAACCACACATTATAGGCTGTTTTTATACCAAAATTTTGGTAACCATTTTTTCATTTTCAGGGATTAATCTATATTTTCGTCAATAATTTAAAGGAAATTCTAATTGTCAAATATCGCAGACTAACTTTGTTCACAACTTCAGCAGTGATCTTCTTGCTAACTATAACGAACAAAACATGTGAGTCCAAGTAACAAACTCGCGGAGAACTCAAAATTTTTACAGATACCCGCAACTACTACAATGGTGTATTTACAGTTCGAAATCAGCAATCGATTGGCTGACGGTAAAATTAGTTGCGGACATCGGGACAGCTAAGTTTAATATCTTTTAGAACTCACGCGAAGTGTGTACACGAATGTCGAAGATCTGTAAAACTCCCTCACACAAAAGAACCTCAATTTTTATAAGCATTTATATAAGGCAAGGCATCAACGGTAGAATATTCTGACCGAACACCATCAACAACGACGCGCAGTGGAGAGCAACGAATGAGGAGTCCATATTATGGCAAATCAAACGCAGAAAGTGGCAATGGATAGCAAATCAGCGCTTAGAAAATCAGCAGATAGCATCACGAGAATGGCACTGGACTGGAACCTGCAAGGGAGCAGTGGTCTCGGCAGGCCAAAATTCACTTGGCGAAGGTTGATGTTGCGCGTGCTAGCAGATGCTGAAATTACATGGGATGGCGTAAAAACAACAGCCCAGAACCGTGGACGATGTTGTTGTTGAGGCCTATAAAAAAAAAAAAAAATAGCGCACAACGACATCTGACGGACATGCGGAAAATATGAATTATTTATTTATTTTTTATTTATTCCGTCATAAATTACAGCATAAATTAAAGTAGCAGATGCTGCTACGAGGTTCTCAGATGTATGGAAAAATACAAACGCAATATCCATTCCATACTTCTTCTGCGAGTATTTAGGTTTCTGAGTGTGGCTTCTGCTTAATCAGACAGTCCAGCTTTTGACTCATTAGATGGATTCACTGGGTTCGTGAATAGATTGGGAAAGTGAAAAGGGAGGAAGGTCAAAAATAATTACTGATCACCTCAAATAATGAGTTTGCATGAGCTTTAAGATACATAGCTCCATTGGCCTCAGAGAGACCTCCGTCTGAGCTAAACTAAGCAAACCTCCATTCCAAATGAATAAGCACACCTTGGCACCCGATTCCCTGCTTATTTTATTTCTCAGAAAAAAAGTATACAAACTGATTTCAAACCCAAAAGGCAAGGCGGAGCAGCAAATAAGGTTAAAATATCGTCCTACCTACAATGGCAACATTTTCAAAGCAATAATTTACTTGAACTCAAATATCAGCTATTTGTCAATTAACTCACATTTTCTACAGGGTGCGCACGTATGTTTTTATTGTTGAAGTTGTCATCGGTATGTGTGTCTTGCCGCTGCTGTTGCTTCAGTACTATTTGTACAAATGCATTGACGCCACAGTTGTTATGTGTTGTTGACGTTTACAATTGGTGTTGATAACCCAAAAAGATTTACCAATCCAAAACGTCAGTGAACTGCTGAACTCTGTGGCAGCTCAACTTCATTCTATACAACTGAAAGCAGTGCAAAGCGCTATTGGAGTTTATTGTTATTGCTGTTGTTGTATAAGTACAACAATTTTTAAAGTGCAAATAATAAAGGGTTTGTGATCGGAGCGATCGGAGTACGAGTGCAAGTGCTAGGAAATCTTTCAAAAGCAAACCTAATTCAACTGTAACAACTGAGGAATTGAAGGATTAAAAAGGTGTTGAAAAGTGCGGTTGGCAGGCGAATGCTGACAGAAAGAACAAAAGAAAAAAAACAAAAAAAACAAAAGCTGCCAAAAGCTGAAGTTGCTGCGCATGCATCCTTTAGTGCACGAGTGTATCAGACACAAAAGCACATGTGTGTGTGTGTGTGTTTTTTTTGTAAATTCTTCCTTTTTTTGATATGAGTTCAAAAGGGACTCGCAAGTGTTAAACACAAGTAAACAATGGTGAAAATGAATTGAAGGAGTATTCAGTGTAGAGTTACAAATAAAGATATTGGCAGTCATTCAACCTAGGTAAGTAATAGGGCGCCCATACCCCAAAGCACGTACGTTTACCCCGGATACAGCAGCAACTTATTTAACAGCATTTGCTGTGCAACAAAGTGTGGAAAGGTGGTAGGTGGTAGAAGGAAAATTTTCAATTATTTTAAAACTTTTGCAATTTGTTCGGAAATGTGAGATTGCGCCGCAGAAAATTGTTAAAGAAGCAGGGAGAGCAAGCCTAGAAAGGTGGGGCGAGTGCAGGACGGACTTAAGCCTAGAAAGGTGGGGCGAGAAGCGTCAAGAGCTGAAATGATTTACTATTTTTCTACCTTTTTCTCTTTTTTTGACAACAAGGAAGCATTGAAAGCCTTTACTCCATGAGTATTGGCCATTAATTCGAACTAAACTTCTTACCGTATAAGTACCGATCACCTCCCGGTACTGCCGATAAGAAGCTCGTCGAGAGGCGGTACGAGCACTAGGCTCTACGACAGCTACTATTCCCATTGAGGTTCGTCAGAAGTTGAATGTACCTTAATTTTCTCACAGTTTTGTTTATTTCAGGAGCAAATCAATCTCCCCTTAATGTATGCAATTGTGAACAGCATTATGATTTCACTCGCCTACCACATTTAAGCACTTCTCAACCGAATTATGGAATAACTTTTTTTCTCTTTTTTTTATTTTTTATTTTTTTGTTTGTTGTCAAAATAGTTAATCTTGTGTAGGTTGGTGGTCAGCGGCGTTTTTGTTTTGTGAGTTTTTGTTCCTTTGTAACACCTTAATTCATATTCTATGATAGTCAACTCAAGGCATCAGACTTTGTACAAAATTTAAAAACAATACTTTTAATTTTTTTATGAAAACAATTTATTCTGAAAAAAAAACAAATATTATTTAAAAAACAACAATTTATTACTTAAAAAAAACTTTATTATTTAAAAAAAAAAATTTTTATTTTTTAGAAAAAAAAATTCTTTTTTAAAAAAAGTTCTTATTTTTTATAAAAAAAAAATTCTTATTTAAAAAAATTTTTTTATTATTTATTTATTTATGTACAAATATTATTTAAAAAACAACAATTTATTACTTAAAAAAACTTTATTATTTAAAAAAATTAGTTCTTATTTTTTAGAAAAAAAAATTCTTATTTTTTGTAGAAAAAAAATTCTTATTTAAAAAAAATTCTTTTTTTTAATAAAAAAAAATTCTTATTTAAAAAAAAAAAATTTATTTTTTATAAAAGAAAAACAAAAAAATGTATTATTTTTATAAAAAAACATGTATTATTTTTTATACAAAATTGAATCTCCTACAAAAACCATATGCCTCAAACTGTGTAGAAAATTTTACCAAATAGCTTGTTTTTTACCTAGTTTTTTTATAAAAACATAGTTCATACCAAAAAAAATTATAATATTTTTTCATAAATTTGTTTTTTTTGTTTTGTTAA
This sequence comes from Anastrepha fraterculus, assembly GCA_037575425.1. Taxonomy (NCBI): domain Eukaryota; kingdom Metazoa; phylum Arthropoda; class Insecta; order Diptera; family Tephritidae; genus Anastrepha; species Anastrepha fraterculus. Next base: position 4,937 of record JAYXIM010017171.1, read on the forward strand.
AACAAAGTCCATTCTACATACAAAACCCTATAACTCAAAATTTTAAACCATAAACAAAATTTTACAAAATTGATTTTTTTTACTTACTTTTTATTACAACAAAAACCATATACCTCAAGGTTCTAAATTTTCACCAAAATTCGAAAGAAATACTCGTTAAACTTAATTAATTTTTTTTTATAAAATCATGGCGCACAATTAATCATCCAATTTTGTTTTTGAAACAAAAAAAAACAAAATTAATTTGAGTTTAGAATATCTTAATTTTGACCTTTAGGCACTCCATCGCATGGTTGTTTGTTCGAAGGAACCAGACAGGTCGAAAAAAGGAAGAAGCGGCTTCGGATTAGAGGATGACGACCAGCGGTAGCGAATTACGTTCGTACTAACCGCTTCAAACTACTTATGAATTTCACCAGCATACCCCAGGTGTCTACTTCACAAGTGTCAAATTTGTTTGACGTACGACGCCACTTGCAAAATTTATAGATATTTCGACAGGGTGATTAATTTTGCGCCACCGTGTACAACAAAAATTATCTAACTCAAAGTATACAAAATTAAAAAAAAAATTAATTTCTTACTTCAGTTTTAAATTTTTGTATTAAAATATATATTTTTGTATTACTACAACAACAAAAAGAGAACAATATAATTCAAAATTTTTTTTACTTAATTTTTTAATCTTTTGACAAAACCATATTTCATACTATAAAAGAAAACCACAAAGCTTAAAAAAAAATTAAAAACTGTTAAATAAATTTTCATCAAAATGACGGGAAGAAACAATTTCACTGAATCGAAAACTGATTTTAAACCACGCAGTCCCAATTTTATTCGCGTAGTACAGTAGACGAAGCAACAGACTTGTCAAACCACCGCACTTATGACTAAAATGAAATGCTTGGAAAAGGAGATGCATTACTGATGCCCTCAATTACCACCTGCCCAATGAAGTGTCTAGGCTATCATGCTTAGTAAGCAGTTACTGCTGGCGGATTCCTGCCGCAGTAAGGAACATGAGAAACCTCATAATGTCGGATTACTTCCTAGATACGCTAGAGATCATTTCCTTCAATTTACTGTCGAGTTTCAGACCTACATAAAACAACCACTAGATTATAGTAGATGGAGTGGCCTTAAATGACATTCACCGCGAGTCCATCACCACCTTCATACGCTCGCGTCCCTTGAATGTCATAATTAGATATCAAAAAAAATTTAGTGCAAATACAGAGCTTTAGCTGCCTCGTGAGAGTTGCATTACACTGGCATAAAAACATTTTAGGTTTTCTAGCTGGTTAAACTCTTACTAATCTAGAATTGATTTGGACGTACCCTACATAAATATGGCACATTCCTAACTTACTCCTAAAACTAACCAACTAACATTTCATATTTTTATCGATCTAGTCGAAATAGTTGGTTTCTTTGACCTACAATTAATTGATAGTGTCTGATAGGCTGCAACAACGACCTTAATAGTATTTTCTATCCCTTTATTAAATCATCAGCTTGTAAACTAAAACGTCCTTAATACTTGCAAGCTTTAAAGTTGAAGCTTCTAAATGTTTAAATCTCAGTCAACCACAGCTACTCATTAAATGAATATTGGTTAGTCCTGAATAAGGGTTTAGCGCAATGTGTATAGGCGATACACTTTTATCTGCATAAAGTTAAGGCGCAGGCCCTGGCAACTGGTAAGCAACCCTTTACTGCCTAAGAGGCGCTTCAACAGCTACGCCTGCCTGAGAAACGCTATGGAGCAGTAATCCTCATGCCACCCAAATTTACCTACACATTTACCAGTCCACTAATTGAAAATCAACAAAGGCCACAAAATGGTTATCAAATTATTTCTCTTTGCTTTAAAACCATAGAATAGGAGTGGGAATTTACTACTGCGCGCTTCTTCTTCAAATACTTCAATTGTAATCTTTCCTAAAGTAATTTCAAAGAATTTATTCACTGCTTCAAGGCAGTAGTAGAAAATTCTATTGATCTATCTAACCTACATATTTAACAGCTACGAGAAGCTTCTCACGTGCTCACGGTATCTTCGCATAAAAACACTTTGAATTTTGTAATTTGAATATCTTTGAAAAGCATAGCTACAGGCGCGTTTAGTGCGCTGAATTGTGCTGAGTGGCAGTGAAAATTTATGGCAAAATAATACAATTAAATCAAGATAGCGCTAACCTACATACAAGCATACTAAAAGTGTGCGTTGTTGGTGTATTAATAAAGCGCCTTGCTGGTGTATGGATAAACAAGTACGTCCAAGTGCGTCGTACACCAATTGATTGTGAGTGTTGAAATGCTTATCTGCTGTGAGTGAGCTTAGAGGAAGCACCCGGGAGCGCACATGTCAATGGTATGTCGAAAGCAAAAACAAAAACAACAACGCAACACAACTAACAACAAAACGTGCGCTTATTCTGTATGCTCATACAACAACATCAAAAACCAGACACCTAATGGATTACATGCCAATCAGATAAAGGTGCCAACCAACAACTACCTGGAATTTACTTTTGCTCAACTCAACAACAAAAAACAGCAGCAATGCAATTTCGATTATCGCTGAATGCCAAAGGCGTACCTTGGCGTTTCTTGGTAAAATTTTGTGGGTCGTGCGCTTTAAATTCTTTTGTGCTCGGGGGGAACTGCCACAAGCTTTTTGTTGTTAGCACTGCGCTGTGATATATTTGGTATTTTCTCACACACGGCCCTAAGTGGACCCCTCTACAACCACAGGGAGTGGCAGCCACTGCGAACTAACCGACCCAGTAGAATAATAGTTCATGGCTGACATGTCATCAATGAAGTCACTGATGTATAGCAATTTGAGAGAAAAGCATGAAGCTATGAGCAATTTGGCTTTACCACCAGGAGAGCTTAGAAAAAGAATTTCAGATTCACTTCTGTGATGGTGTGCTAATGTGTTTTCATTTTGTTGTATGCATTTAAGATTTTCGTGAGTTTGTGACATGAGAGTTTGAACGACCTTTTAGACGAGTGATTTCATGTCAAATCATCCAAGTATTTGGAATAGTTTCGTAAGGGTAAATGGCTGTCCTTGTGGGAAAGGAGAAGCAACCAGTCAGGTGGAAAAAACGAAGAACCGGCTTTGGATTAGGGGATGACGACAAACGGTAACAACTTACGTTCGTATTAGCCGCTTCAAACGACTGCTGAATTTCATAAGCTGTGTGATACTTAAACCCACAAAATCCGCAAGTATAGCGAAAAAGTGAGAGCCCAGATGTCTTAACCTTTGTCCAACGAAAGCAGGATAGCTGAGAAGAAGGTGATGAGATGCTGCCACCTCGTCCTTCAGACAGCTTCTGCAGAAATGACTTGAAGCAATGCCAAGTCTCACCGCATGTATAGGACAATGTCGGGTATACCTACCAAAATCGAGAACTGTGGCTTCGTTAGCCTTAGCAGTTCCCTTGAGCGCATTTTCGTAAACGCTGCGGACAGTTTTTTCTATTTGCAGGCTTGACTATGAGCAATAATCAGAAGTAAACGGCAAACATTTTGAAAAAATTAATAATTTTGAGAAATAAGCAATATTGAAAATTGTAGTAGAGTTTTTTAAAGTGAAATATTTTTGGTTTTCTTTAACATTTTTAAATTTTTTGTTCTGATTTTCTCTGAATTTTTTAAAATTAATTCTTTTGAGTAAAAATTATTATTTTTCTTGAATGCTAAGGACAAAAATTTCTTTTTGTAATATTTTACTGGCGACAGCCGTCGCCGAATGGGTTGGTGCGTTACTACCACTCAGCAGTACAAAGTTCGAAGCTCCATGCATGAATCACAAAAATGATAAAAAAAAAGTTTTTTTCTATTAGCGCTCACCCCTGGGCAGACAATGGCAAACCTTCGAGTGTATTTCTATCATAAAAAACTCCTTTTGTCGTTCGGGGTCGGCATAGAATGTAGGTGACCCATTTCTGGAATGACTTTAAGTGACACACCACAAATAAAGAAGGAGCTCAACCTAACATCTAGCAGAAGTGTAGGCGTCAATTACTTATTTTCATTTAATTGTTTACTGGTTTATTCTACGTATTTGAGTATAACTCGAACAATTATGGGAATCCCGCTAAGAAACTTTGAGGAATTACAACGCATAATCTCAGCTACTAATGACATAAATAAAACTAAATTGATTGAAATTGACTGGGATAGCAAAAAACGAAAATTTAATATGCATGACATGATGGGTGACATGTCATGCAGAGCATCGTGCATGCATAATGAGGCCGGATATATACCGCCAGTTGCTTAAAAAGGTAATTTGATGACTCTATGGAAAAGTCAGCGAGATATTACCGAACGATTCTGCATATGTGACGTCATATGCCGATTTCCATCGTACTACACGCACATACTCTATATGCACGCACCTACAGGTATATGGTCTCCTATAAAACCATCGCTGTTTATGTGCCTACTCCTCACGTTTGACTGAATAACATTTTATACATTGTACGCCTTAACATATGCAATGAATTATTAATATGTTGTTTTATATCACCAAACGCATACATTTGCCTTCACTTGTATCTATGTTTGTACATGAAGCATAACAAGGAATATAACATAAATGCAAGTACGCTTCAGTTTTGCAGGCGTGACGCCTTTTTGTATGCTACGCATATTACATAAATCCTTCGAAGTGGCAAAGACAGCAAATAAATTACTCAAGAAAAATACAGCAGCAATACATGCATACTTTTATATACCAATACAAGATAATATAAATACACTTAAGCTTACAGCATACCTTTGGAGGAATTTACACGCTTGCTCAAGTGACATTTGATTTTTTATGCACATACGAACAAACAAGCCTGCATACGAAGTTGAACGCCTCCGGCACCACGGGCGAAGCTAATCGCTTACGAAAGCGAAAGCAAAAGCTTATGTGACACATATTTACATGCACATCGACACATACATACACGTGTGTATGTGTGTGTGAGAGAGAGTACACAATTCCCCTGCTAAAACCTTGGCTCGCCAGCTAAACGCCTAAATCAGACTGGTCGACGATATTGCGATTAAAGCACATTAGGGCAAACATATGTATGCAAATATAAATGTGTGTGCCTATGTGTGTAGTTAGCCAAATGTCTGTCGCGCACATCAAACATTAGTTGTATGCAAAGGCCTCTAAAACTGTCTTAGGTCTCTTGAATGCACGCATTACTATCAGTAGCACATTCCGCCACTTCACCCGTTTCATCGCGCCAATACATAAGTATTGTGCGTATAGTACATAACTAAGTTACAAACATACATACAGACACATTAAGGTGCAGCACTCTTTATACAAAAAAACAAAAAATCGGTACTGTTTTTCCATCGGAATTATTAAATTTATTACGTTTTAAGACTTTCACCAAAATATTTCTTAAAAATATTAAGACTGACGTGAGCTGGACCGATTCGGAAGCACCTCGAACTACCGGGTTTTTTTATGCAAAATTAATTTCTTGTCAGATGTTAAGAGAGTTTAAGCTTAAAAGGTTTTAACATTTAACCAAGAGACTTAAAATTATGATAATTATGAAAAAAATATCCTGGCAAGGGTAAAAGAGTAAGAAAATATAGGATATCTTAGGAGTCTAAATCGGTCAAAATTTGGCTGAGTTATTCAGGTTTTTCTTAAACCTATCGTCCACAAAGAAATTAAAATTATCATCCAAAATCTCTCTCCATTGGTAAAATTTTGTTATATGGAGTCGTTGTCTGGAGGAACTCACTGGAGAGTTTGACATCAGTTAAAAAGCTAGAGAGAGTTCAGAGGTCTGCACTCATTGGAAACAGTGGGGCGCTTCGAACTACTCCTAGCGCTTAATGTAATATTAAATATGGTACCTATAGACATCACAGGCAGAATTGCCGCTGCACGTATCGCAATCAGACTGAGAGGCTACAAGCTCAATCTCACATATGGAGACTCAAGCATCCTCAGAAACTTTGAGTTCATCCCCTCGCCGACGGATCAGTGTCTGCCCTCGCTTAGTCCAAGCGGAACTTTCTCCACCCATATTCCATCAAGGGAGGAATGGACCGGGGGCTACACTTGGGGGCAGGGCCTGGTAAACCTGTTCACGGAGGGCTCGAAGTTGGATGTTAGGATTGGAGGAGGAGTATTCTGCTCCCAACAAACTCACATTCAGGCTACCGGATCACTGCAGTGTGTTCCAAACAAAGGTGGCGGCATTCAAAGAAGCAGATGACTGGCTACTTACTGGCGTAGTAACTGTTAAGAAGATAAATATTTACTCCGATAGCCAAGAGGCAATTAGGGCCCTAGGCTCCAATATGGTGCATTCGAAACTGGTCAGGGAATGCCTGGTCTTACTATCGATTGCATCAGAATTCTTCGATATAAAGATAATTTGGGTACCTGGTCACAGTGGCATTGCTGGAAACTGCGAAGCCGAAGAGCTGGCCAGACAGGGGACCTGTCAGGCAATGTGCCCGTGATACGAGAGGATCGGGATCCCTTTGACAACCTGCGCATTTCTCCTTGAAGGATGGGCTTTGCACCAACTCAGCGAGCGCTGGGCAAGTAGTACACGAACGTGTAAGGTCGCGAAGTCCTTTTGGCCACGTTTAGATAGGAGGCGTTCGAGGGATATTCTGAGGATGAAAAAATCTCATCTCTCAAATTTCGTGGGCATCCTCATGGGGCACTATCCGCGGGGTATACATGCCGTGAGACTCGGAATTATTGCGAGTCCTTTTTGCGTCAGCTGTATGGAGGATGAGGTGGAATCATCGCAGCTTCTCAGCTGCCCAGCTCTCGCGGGACTAAAATTCAAGCATCTTGGTTCTCACTTGTTTTCTACGCCTGCTGATATAGCAGGTGTTGATATCAAAAATCTGATGAACTTCAGCAGCATAAAGAGGCTTACACAACTGCAAATTTGTCACATGGTCGTTTATAGTCCACAAATACTCCACCCTCCCCATCCTTCTCCTTTTCGTCCTATTGTTTTTTTCCTTCACTTCTTTTTTGCCCTCTTGCGATGGTATCACAAAGGATGAACCAAACTTATTTCGTCCAAGTGGGTCCACTCTCTGGGCAACCATTACTACTACCTGCCTAACATTTCATGTAGCCCTTTCGAGCTTAAAATCTTCTGTTATCTTTAAAAGGTCTGCATAAAAATATTTGAAAATTTTATCAACAGAATTAAAACAATGATAAATAATTGGGAAGTGAAAGAGCTAATTATCCAAAATATTAAGAGCGTAGAAAATATATTTCCAATGATACCTCAGAAGTCTTAATCGGTCTAGATTTGGCGGGGTTATTCCAGTTTCTCTTAAGCCTAACTTTCAAAAAAAGTAGAATAAAAATTAGCATATAAAATCTTACTATGTTCGTAAAAGTTTTAAAGGTTTTCATGTAGACCTTTCGATTTTAAAAACTTCTATAATTTAAGATTATTTACAAAAAACAATTTTTAGAAACTAATTTTTTCATAGAAAACTCGAATTTCTGAGATGTTTTGAAATCAGTTTAGCTAACGTAAATCTTAGTATTCTTGCCATAATATTTTATTATTTTCTATTTATGTAATAGATTTCATAATTTCGATGAAAAAAGTACCAACATTTGCTTTTTTCTTTGTTTTTTGTGTGTAGAGTGAGTCACCCTAATGTACATACAGACATACCTACATACGCCACATTTATGCTTATGAGTCTACAATGTATACATTAATACAATACATCAATTTTATACACAATCACGAACATATTCATGTTATTACATCAATTTTTGTGCGCTTACATTTACGTTAACACACCTTATTATCTTCATCTCAGCCCAAAAGCAGGCTATACGTTTTCCTTTTACTCCATTTTTTTTTTTATTAAATACTTGGGTATAGGCGTGCGCTTCTTTTCATCGTTTTTTTGCCTTTCGCCTTAACATTTGCTTTTCCAGCTGATTACAACAATGCAAGCAAGTTAATCCCCCTTAAGTCGCTCATTTTGGTTTTGTCGCCGATTTGACATTGGTGGCTCTGAAAGAGACGGTTTAAGTCGTGGTAGCACACCGCTTGCCACGCTTGAAACAATATGTCACCGTTTAATTTAAGACTTAGCGATAGGAATTCTGTTGACTGGTGTATCGGCTGTGTAAGTGATACGCTGACATTGAATTGGCATTTGTTAAATTCTGTGAAGCGCTGGGTGGGTTTTGGAGACAATTTTTTTCAGCCTAGTTGGCATTTTTCTTGTTTTGCTGACGCTGTTTGGGGTTTTTCTTTCATATAAGAAAAAAACTCGAACATTTGATAGATTTATTTTCAATGACTTTGCTGCATAGATCCAGTTTAAATTTTTTGCAATTTCCTTGGTCTATGTTAAAGCAACGAAACCAGTACCATCACTGCGACTTTTAAAATTAGTGGTCCACAGTCATTTGTGGGTGCTTAGATGTAAGTCAAATATTTGAGGGATTTTATGGATTGGGTTTGAGTAAAATTGAGTAAAATTAAAAAAAAAAATTACTCGAAAAAAGCATGATAAAGAAATATGTATAACACATCCCTTACCAGGTGGTTGGTCGACTTCCTTTTCAAATTCTTCCTCTTCTTGAGTGGCACAATAACCGTTTAAGCGTTTTGGCCAAGTTTAATAAAGCGCATCAATATTTTCTTTCTAATTTTAATCGGCGCTAGTTGGACACACCAAGTGAAGCCATGTCCTTCTCCATCTATCCAACGCAGAGGAGATCGTCCTCTTTCTCTACTACCTAACCTAACTTAACCTTCTCTGCTACTTTCAAAGCTGGAGCATTTGTATTCATTCAGACGACATGGCCAAGCCTACGTAGCCGCTGGATCTTTATTCGCTGTACCATGGCCATGTTGCCATAAAGTCATACAGACTCATTGTCCCATCGCCTACGTTACTCGCCGTCGCCAATGTTCAAACACTCTCAAAACTCCAAGGAAGCCTCTTCAGATATTGTCTATGTCCAAGCTTCTGCGCCATACAATAGGACGGTAATGATGATGAGTTTCCCACGACAGGCGGTTCTACGTAACCGGAACGACCCGGATTTATATCCGGCCAAGACTATCACTTCAGCAGCATTCCTCGTATATGCACGGGGAATGTTTATGCTGCTACTACAACAACAACAACGGTAATGATGCGAGATTTATAAAGTATGACTTGTGTCTAAAGAAAGAGGACATTACCACTCCCTTGCCTACTTAGTCCAAAGTAGCATTTATTAGCAAGAGAGGGATCTCCGTTGCATTTCAAGTCTCTTACAACTGTCAAACATCACAACTGTCAGCAGTGATGTGGGTGCCGATAAGCGAGTGCGCCGACTGTTTGTTTGATCACAGGAGGCACTTCGTCTCCTTCAAATACAAAAAGCGTTTCATGACTAGAGTGCTTTCGGAGGCTTTCAAAGGGTTCTACGCCCATCCACACTGTGTTTCGAATCCCGTACCAATCGCATGAAAGTCAAGCAAACAATTCGAATTAGATTCGAAAACGATACAAAAAGCTCTCTCGTCGCTCTCGCGCGCAGTGTCTCGTTAATTAACTGAATTTGCGAATATGAATGTGACAGTAAATTAAATTAACTCCAATCAATATAAACAAAAACTAATAGAAGGGATCATTATTATTGGTCAGCTCGAGGATTTTATGATAATATGAAAAGGCCACTTAGGACCAAAAAGGTAAACAACAAAACAGAAAAGTTTGTATTTATATTCTGGTATTTCAATTAGGCTCATAACTAAAATAATCAGTTGCTTGACATAGTAACTTAATAAAATACAAGTGGAATTTTTTCGATTTAAGTTCAGCCGCAGACTCCTACCAGTATACCCAATCACTTCTCATTAACTCCAAATTTCTTCATTACAGACCCTTTTCTTTGTATCACGATCAATTTTATATAACTGGCTTTACCGAAATCACTTTCACACAATAAAATTAAATGTGTCAGGTCACAGCGTTTACACTTATACACGTACATAGTCATATGAATGAAATTACTAAACACACACACCATCAAACGGGAAAACGAGTAATGGAATTATATGCAAAAGTAATAAAATGGCTAAATCTTCTAGATCCAAATGAACTTTAAGTGCCAACAAGAAAAAAAAAGCCCTAACAAAAAAATTGCGTTGATTTTTGTGTTAACCAAGCGATAAGGAAAGAATGTGCCGAAAATATTTTTACATGTGTACAGTACACGGCCAAAGAATCAGGAGCGTTAAGAAAGTATTACAAACGAAGACAAAGAACAAAAAAAAAACCTTTATTTTCAAACAAAAGTTGGTTTTATATTTCGCTTGCTTACACCACAAAAGTTGGGTTTTATTTGTAACTTAGATTATTAAGTGAATTTTCTTAAATATTCTAATTTCCATAATTCCATAATTTGTTTTATTGAAAATAAATCTGCAATTTGATTATTATTTTATGATTTGTCAAGGTCAAAACATTATTAGAAGCTTACATCTTTATCATGATGAAATTCGCGACTGAGCAATGTTTGGCGATTACAAAAAACTACTATTAAAATTCTACGTCAGCGGTTGTAACTCTAAGAGCGCTTACTCCACCAGGTTGTGCGAGCTGGGGCGCGCAAAATTCGAGCCAAAATATTCACGATTGAATATTTCTGCACTAGTGAGACAAGGCACCAATCAAAACACCGAAAATATTGCAGTCGTAAGCGCTTCAGTTGAAAAAAGGTCAAAAAACTCTGATCCACGCCATTTGCAGGCATTGGAAACTCTCAGATCACATTGCGGTGAGATTCGTGTAAAAAACTTGGCATACAGCCGTATAGCGTAAAATGAAATCAAGAACACTGCTGCAATTGAAATCTGCGAAAGTTTGAAGGAAACCTTGAATTTGACTGAAACATCATTTTTAGCGATGAAACCCATTTTTCGCTTAATGGCTTTGTTAATGGAATATGCATTAAATTACAATTGCGCTTAAAGACACTCCTTAAAAGTTGTGACCATGTTGTGACCATGTTGTGTGGAGGTCAAGCCGGAGGTGTGATAGAATCATATTTTTATCATTAATCATAATGATTACTTTTTTAAGGCTGCCGGAGTTTGCTAACCTACTCTGTTTGGAAGACCATTTTTGTACAAAATTAGCTCGGGTTGAAGTGGCTTAAAAATAAAGAGGTCACATGCCGTGCTATTCAGAAGGTAACGCTACCTCGCTCACGGGATATAACATTGCTTTATTTTTTTGTTTATATTGATAAGCGAGAATCTGCTTGAGAAGGTCCAAAAATTGATTTCTTCTTTCTAAACTTTAAATGTTAGTGACTAGTTTTAAATATTTCCGATGCTGCAATACCTCGATGTTGGCTGGTGCGTTCTTCCCACATTTGGATTTTAGATTCTTTCAGTCTGGTGTGATGTAATCGAAAAAAAACGAAGCGAACTATTTTTAAAGAAGCCTCGTCTATTTTAGTCTTCTCTCTACTTTGATTCTTCTCCGTACTTTTAGGCCTTTTTTAATGTAAAAAACTGTTTTTAATTTAGATACATTTTTTTTAAGAAAATAATTTCTTTTAATCTACATTTTTTTTATAAAAAGAACAAATTAAAATATTTTTTTTATAACATTTTTTTTTTCAATGGGAATAATTTCTCTTTAATTAAAATATTTTTTTTTGTAACAACAGTTCTTTTTAATGTAAAAACTATTTGTTTAATGTTTTTTTTTAAATTTTTTTTAATGTAAATAATTTCTTATAATGTAAACAATTTCTGTAAAAATTTTAAATGAATTTTAATTTAAGTTTTTAAATTATTTTTTTAAAACAATTTTTTTTATGCAAATATTTTTTTTCAATTAATTAATGTTTGGTTTTCATTGTAAAATTTGTTTGAAAATCTTTTTTTAATGAGAATAATTTTTTTTTATGTAAATATTGTTTTTTTAATGTAAAAATTTCTTTTCAATTTAAGTAATTCTTTTTGTAAAAACAACTTTTTTAATGTAAATAATTTTTGTTTAATGTAAATCTTTTCTTTTTTATATAAATAATTTGTACTCGGCTAAATACATTTTTGTTTAAGTAAACAAATTTTTAATGTAAATAATTTTTGTTTAATGTAAATATTTTTTTTGAAATTTGTTTTTTCATATAAATAATTTGTATTCGGCTAAAAACATTTTTTGGTTAATTAAACAATTTTTTTAATGGAAATAATTTTTGTTTAATGTAAATTTGTTTTTTTTTATTTTTTTTTATATAAATAATTTGTATTCGGGTAAAAACATGTTTTGTTTAACTAAACAATTTTTTTAAATGTAAATAATTTTTGTTTAATGTAAATAATGTTTGTTTTGCAAAAATTATTTTTTTAATGCAAATAACTCTTTGCGTTAAAACAAAACAAGAAAAAGTCAGAATTTAAAACATTTTTTTATAAATAAAATATTTGTTTTTTTTTTTTGGTTTTGAAAAAACAAAACACACAGATTTCGTTATTTTTAAAGCTCGAATTGAAGCACGAAGAGTCATTACAAAGAGCCCTCAGAGCCGCTGTGTGGTACGGCATTCACGTAGGAGGAGTAATTGGGCCGTACATTTTTGAAGACGTCATCGGTCAAACGGCCACTGTTACTGGCGAACGCTACAGAACGATGATAGACGACTTCAATAAGACGTTCTACACGGCACAGGCCACAATGGATATTAATAAGGAAACATTTCTCTTTTAGCGATTTAGCAGGTCCAGCAAGATCGCCCGATTTAATCATACCAGACTTCTTTCTTTGAGGCTATTTGAAGTCGCGGGTTCATGCTAACAAACCTTAGACAATAGTAGCCCTCAAAGCGAGTATTCGACCGGAATGCTAAGAGTTATCACAGGAAATTTGTGGAAAGTGATGGAAGATGCGATGAAATGGGCACTTGACGGATATCATCATATTTTTCGCTTACAGAAAAAATTGTAAAGGTCCAAATGAAAATTTTCATCAGAAAAATATATTTTGTTTTTTATTTCATAAAAAAGTTACTCAAAAGCAAAATTTGGTGACTACTTTTGCGCCCCTTTGTAGTGGCAAAAATGTATAATGATGAGGGATAATAAGTTTTTAAAGACCTCAAATACTTCAAAGGGTATTTTTTTTTGTTAATATATTTATTTGATTTTAAGATTTTTGTTGTTGTGGAGAATGAGAAGATGGTGCAAAAGTCAGTGAAATTTACATAATTATTTCTTGTTGTTGTTGTTTTAAAAGAATGGATTACTCGTATACAAATTTATACTCGCGACTTCAAAATACTCAATTTGATTATATTCTTTTGACAGTTTCCAAAAATCATCTGCTTTTTTGGCAATCACATTTGAGGTGCCCCTTAAGTTATGTTCAAAAATTTCTCCAATGGTTCATCTGCACTCTTTAAACATTTAAGCTCACAATGAGCAACCTCATCGCATCAAATTTCATAGTTTTTTTTTGTTCACTCGAGCTGTCCTCTAGGGTCCACACGTAATAGTTAATTGCATAAGCAACTCTTGCCGTTACGAATTCATTGGCCAGTTACTGTAGATTGCGAAAAGCCAGAAATTGTAATTCAGTGTGACCAAAAAACAAACAAACTGTACGCAGTATCACATTCCACATTCTATAGAAACACTTTTATATTCAATAGAAAACAGAAACAAAGCCTTGTTCATTTTCCCTTTACATAAAAACGCATGTAGCATATGAATTCTTTTGACACGCCTCTAAGTATGCTTACTTCCATTCACTACGTACTTCTATACTTATATGTAGGTGTGCGTGTGTGTGTGTGTATGCATAGTTTCATTCATTTGTGTGCACGTCACTTTTATTTCCGCCAACTTCTTTGCTTAACTGCGCCCTAGCCTTTTCCTTTCGTTTCGTTTCGTTCATTCATTGCCAGAATAGTATGAAAATAATAATAAAAAGAAAAAACTTCTTTCTTTGTAAATTGTGCTTTTGATTGCATTGCTCACAACCTCCTATTCGTTTCCTGTATTCTTTGACGTGTATTTGTTACTTTTGTATTGCATTGTAGTTTTTCGGGTTAGCACTTTGTTTAGTGCGCCTTCCACCACTTGTCCTTCCTTCGCAGCACAAATACTTTGTTCTGTATGGTCGTAGTTCTTAAATGACTTTCGATGCTGTGCTTTGTGAGTTGGTTGCAAGTTTTCACAATACTTTAATTTAATGAAAAGCACTAAAAATGGGTGAAAATGAAGCGTTAAATTTCTTTAACGCCAGTAAGTTTGGTTGAAACGAAATCTCATCATGACTTTGAAAAGGGAATGTAGTAGTTGAAATTGGGTAAATGAGGAACGCAGTTTTTTATAGCTTGGCAACTTTCTTTATTTATAAAATCAGGTTTCTGGTTTAAAATGTTATGTGTTTTTATGTCGCTGAGGAGTCGTATTTAAGTCACAATGGGCTCACGGGTCTAACAGTGTCTGTGGCCTTAAAATGAAGAGCAACAGTCAGCCAGTATATTCCGACACAACCTTTGATAGTTACTTGAAATTATTTGCCAAAAGAATCAAAATTTACGCAAAAATAATGCAGTTTTGAGGTTTTCAAAAAACGCTTCATAATTCCAAGAATTTAATATTGAAAAATTTTATTTAATTATCAAACCTCCAAAGCACAAATGAGATTGCATTCTCACGAATCAAGTCAAATTGCAAACCCATCTTCAGAGCTCGAGTTGTGGTGTCGACTACTCTTGTGGATTTCGCTACTCGTCCATAGAAACATTAGCTCACCGGCTGCTTGAAGCGATGCCATCTTAAGGAAAATAAAACATTCTGGTCTGGCATAGCCGAAAGAAATGCTCAAACAGCACAATTCAGACTTCATATTAGAGTCTTAAAAGAACTAGTTGAGGTATGGTGTCATGAAGAAGGCGCTACAACAGACCTTCTTCAAATATCTTAAAAATTGTTACTACTTAAATTTATTGTCGATTTTCGCCGAGCCGTAAATACATTAAAAATGCGTTCCTTTGGAACTATTGTGTCAAGGCGAGTTAACTCATCTTCAGCGCGAAATTAACGCACTTCTACTAGCCTAACATAAAATGTTATGTTAACAGTGATAACCCGCTCAAAAATATGTATATTCCACGGTATAAAGTGATTGATATAATGTTAAGTCTTGACTATATTTCTTTTCAAATTTATTACAAAAAGTTTTTTATAACAATATATTTTCTATAATATTGGGTTGGGGAAAACGAAATGTCGTATTTGTGATCGCAATTTGACGCTTTATTTAACGTACTTAGAATTATCCGATTGAAGTCAAATATGCGCCGTTGTATGGTCAAAAAGGCTTCTCTGTGTATTTGGTGGAATTTGAATCATGCACTCTGAGCTCCGCCTATCAGCTGCAATACTCAAGTCGGAAAACTACTGTCAACAACTAACCAGATTTAAGCAGGCGTTCGATCAGAAGCGGCTGGATTTGGCGAATAGGAAAACGCAAACATCTTTGACATCGCGCCAGGAGCTCCAAAAGGATGGATGGGAAGTTCTATCGCAAAGCCTGCATAGTCAAGATCTGATATCAAGAGTTTATCATCTATTCAAGCACTTGCAAAATTTTTTTTTTGTCTTTAAGCGCGGCTAGTGAAAATGTGTGCGTCAAGTTTTGCAAGTTGCGTGCATTGTAGCGCTCGCCAAACTCTTTTGGAATAATATCACAATGAATCTATTGGCTCACATGGATGTGTAAGAGTATAGGCATCTCCGTGGCAAGGACTTCTGCTCTTTTCTATTTGATCTTTTTCAATTTGTATTTCTGCTTTTTCTTTGAATGGCGAAACTTCTTACCCCCAGCAGCTCATTAAGTGAGTCTCAAAAGCTTATATATAAGTTTTTCCATCCAACCGCTTGGCATTGTATGTGCCATTCTGCTGGCATATACAGCAAATGAAAATACCTACGTGCGGCGTTATGCTTGCCAGCCAACAAAGCAGTGCCCATTGACATTGTAGTAAACGCTTCGTTGGCAGTGATTGTGCCGACGCGTGGAATGCGTGCGATAAATACGTGGCATGCTACTACTACATATGTGCCCTCTATTGTTGTTCTTATTCTTTTCTTGTTTGACTGTGACGCTTTATGTTGTGCATGCTGGCCGCCTTCACATATGCAACGATATGTAGAGCAGCATAAGAATGCAGAAGTGTGTATTTGTAGATGTGCGGGCATGCATGTGTGTGTGTGCAAAAACTTTTTCCTTTGCCATGTTCTGTAGCGTGAGTTTTGTGCTGTTAAACTCCGTTACAGATTTTTCTTTACTACACTTGCAACCTATTATTTTCCGTTACTTTTCTTTGTGCCAGGAAAATTCTTATAAAAGCTTCCTTTTATGCGCTTCTGCTCGTATAGTTTTCGCTAGTTACTTACGTGTGTTTGTACGTGGGTTTTTCTGTGTATGCGCCTTTATGTTTTTCTTTGGAATTTCTCTTGTTAGCGCAAACAGAAAAAAGTATAAAGATTAAATAGGGTTGGTTACATGGATAATTATGTCGTGTTGCAGCTTGAATGTATGCGCAGACCATTGCGTATGAGAGTGTGTGAGGCGTAGTGTTGCAATAAAGGTAAGGATCTTTTGAAGCATTTCCAATCACCTTTAGCTTAAAGAAATTTGGTTTTTCTAATATTGAAAAGTTGAAATAAATATGAAATTAGTGCAAGACACATTTTCTTTGGCGCATTACAGGGGAATTAGAATATGGCACCAGCTGGAATTAGTTCAACTACATCGAGTTGTTCCCAATTTTGAGTTACCATAGGTGTGTGCAGCTGGAGATATCGATTAGCTAAACTACCATTCTTTGCTCAAGAGGGTCGTCTATCAATTAATAGAATGTGTCGTGTGAGGTATGCGTCGCTAGCCACGTACCTGGACTACTCAGCGGCTACCCATCTACAACCGGGCAATGACGCCCTACCTGGCTAAGAAGAGAGACCCTTCTGGCAGCCGAATTCCTGAAAAATCGAAGTCAATAACGCCACCGATAAGCTGATAAGAAGCCGATGAGCAAAAATATTTATATGCTCAAAAGCGTTTCGTGGCCTCAGCAGGTCATATGCTCGATGTATACAAGTAATAACAGGGTAGGTAAACTCAGAGCGGTGTAAGAACTGGGTAATAACTAAATTACTCAAACAAGCGACACTTTGCTGGTATCGCGCACCTATTCTGTGCGACTTAGTAAAATTACGTTGCGAGCTGATTACTTAACCCGTCACAATCGACTGAATTTCCACATGGTCCGGTTAGAAAAATGCATGGTTTTTCTTTGAAGATGAAGAGACATCCAAGCGATTTTTTTTTGTTTTTGTAAGTTTTTTAGCTAGACTGGATTTCAATTTCAGTATTCTTGTTGAAATTCGTAAAAAAATTTTGTCTGTTAGAACAATCGACAATCGTTTAGATTTCATTAGCGAGTCTGAAAGTGATTAGGGCATTAGGGGTAAATCACGTGAAATTACGATCTAGGAGTTTTTTTAGGATCCAGTGTGCCTACGGTCTCGGTGACATCTAATTACCTTGTCTTCACCTTTATTTTTTCATTTACCTTTATCTTTGTTTAAATCTTTATTATCATCACTATCATTCCTAATATCTATACCAATATCATTTGTCTGTCTGTATTTTTAACTTTATCTGAATATTTAACCTGATCTATATCTTTATCTTTACCTTTACCTTCATCTAGATCTTGATCTTGATCTTGATCTTCATCTTCATCATCTTCATCTTCATTTTCATCATCTTCATCTTCATCTTCATCTTCATCTTCATCTTCATCTTCATCTTCATCTTAATCTTAATCTTAATCTTAATCTTAATCTTAATCTTAATCTTCATCTTCATCTTCATCTTCATCTTCATCTTCATCTTCATCTTCATCTTCATCTTAATCTGTATCTGTATCTGTATCTGTATCTGTATCCGTATCTGTATCTGTATCTGTATTATTATCTTTATCTTTTATCTTTATCCTTATCTTTATCTTTCTCTTTCTCTTTATCTTTATCTTTATCCTTATCTTTATCTTTATCTTTATCTTTATCTTTATCTTTATCTTTATCTTTATCTTTATCTTTATCTTTATCTTTATCTTTATCTTTATCTTTATCTTTATCTTTATCTTTATCTTTATCTTTATCTTTATCTTTATCTTTATCTTTATCTTTATCTTTATCTTTATCTTTATCTTTATCTTTATCTTTATCTTTATCTTTATCTTTATCTTTATCTTTATCTTTATCTTTATCTTTATCTTTATCTTTATCTTTATCTTTATCTTTATCTTTATCTTTATCTTTATCTTTATCTTTATCTTTATCTTTATCTTTATCTTTATCTTTATCTTTATCTTTATCTTTATCTTTATCTTTATCTTTATCTTTATCTTTATCTTTATCTTTATCTTTATCTTTATCTTTATCTTTATCTTTATCCTTATCTTTATCTTTATATTTATCTTTATCTTTATCTTTATCTTTATCTTTATCTTTATCTTTATCTTTATCTTTATCTTTATCTTTATCTTTATCTTTATCTTTATCTTTATCTTTATCTTTATCTTTATCTTTATCTTTATCTTTATCTTTATCTTTATCTTTATCTTTATCTTTATCTTTATCTTTATCTTTATCTTTATCTTTATCTTTATCTTTATCTTTATCTTTATCTTTATCTTTATCTTTATCTTTATCTTTATCTTTATCTTTATCTTTATCTTTATCTTTATCTTTATCTTTATCTTTATCTTTATCTTTATCTTTATCTTTATCTTTATCTTTATCTTTATCTTTATCTTTTTCTTTTTCTTTATCTTTATCTTCATCGTCATCTTCATCTTCATCTTCATCTTCATCTTTACCTCCATCTTCATCGTCATCTTCATCTTCATCTTCATCTTCATCTTCATCTTCATCTTCATCTTCATCTTCATCTTCATCTTCATCTTCATCTTCATCTTCATCTTCATCTACATCTTCATCTTCATCTTCATCTTCATCTTCATCTTCATCTTCATCTTCATCTTCATCTTCATCTTCATCTTCATCTTCATCTTCATCTTCATCTTCATCTTCATCTTCATCTTCATCTTCATCTCCATCTTCATCTTCATCTTCATCTTCATCTTCATCTTCATCTTCATCTTCATCTTCATCTGCATCTTCATCTTCATCTTCATCTTTACCTCCATCTTCATCTTCATCTTCATCTTCATCTTCATCTTCATCTTCATCTTCATCTTCATCTTCATCTTCATCTTCATCTTCATCTTCATCTTCATCTTCATCTTCATCTTCATCTTCATCTTCATCTTCATCTTCATCTGTATCTCTATCTGTATCTGTATCTGTATCTGTATGTGTATCTGTATCTGTATCTTTATCTTTATCTTTATCTTTTTCCTTTTCCTTATCTTTATCTTTTTTCTTAACCTTATCCTTATCCTTATCGTTACCGTTATCGTTATCCTCATCGTTATCCTTATCCTTATCCTTATCCTTATCCTTATCCTTATCCTTATCCTTATCCTTATCCTTATCCTTATCCTTATCCTTATCCTTATCCTTATCCTTATCCTTATCTTTATCTTTATCTTTATCTCCATGTCCATCTATAACTCTATCTCTTTCCTTATCTCTATCTTTATTTTTATTTTTATTGTTATCTTAATTTTAAGTCATATTTGGCATGTCTTGCAATTCTTTATTTATTTTTTTATGTCTTGAAATATTGAAAGCAGAATAAACCTGCGATGGCTGCAACTCCAATTGAAGTGCTGTAAAATTGCAATCAAACTTGAGCAAAAACTATCGATTATTTTCCCAAAAATTTTGCACGAGTGCATGCAGCAGCCCAAAGTTCAGAACCGCCTGCTGCCGCAGTGATTAAGTATTGCTTATTTTCATTTTCTGTTTTAATTATTTAGTTTTTACTAGTTGCCAAAGTACTCTTTTTCGTTGTTGCGGGAGAGACAAAAATGATATTAAAATTGTTTTTGGCATTCGAAGAAAGTTTTCGTTGTCGCGGTGACCAACAACAAATCTGCACTTCTCTGTATTTTCAGTGAACCACCTTGAAGAGACGTCACTTGAAATAAATTGCCAACAGACCGCCACCACGGTCGCCACCATTTGGCGTAGTCTCAACGCAGCAAACTTGTGTTCAGCCACCACAAGCGTATTAGCGTTTGTTATGCTGCTTCTACTTCATTTTCTACTTTATGTTGTGTTGTTATTGTCATTAGTTGTTGCGAAAATTGCAATTTTGTAATTATTTATTTTCGCATTTGGGTGGGCGAGCGGTGGCTTCTCAACCACTTTCTCACAATTTTGAGCATAGCAATGTTTAATTTCAGCAAAACAGACTTCTTACGAAAAAAAATATACTTTAAAAACAGCCAATGCCCTGAAGCAACAACTCTCCTCATCAGCTTTGCGTTTCATATCCCTGTTGCATCGCGAAATCGCTCGACGAACGCGAATTTCCGAAAATTTTACTTCCGCCAAAAATTTCATTAACGGCGATGACGCAAAGGCAACAATAGTGAAAAAAAACAACAACAACAAAAATTGCTGCTCATAAACTGTACTCTACCACGTTGTTATTGCTTATACAACAGCCAGTGTTGCCCCGCACGTTTAGAAAATGACTCTTTGGTAGTTTTACCAGCGCAACGTAATCTCACAAAAACTGCAACAACTCAATATGAGTTTATGGTTTTCTAGTTTTCCTTTTTTGTTTTTGCTTTTTTTAGTTGCTGTA
Source organism: Anastrepha fraterculus (assembly GCA_037575425.1). Classification (NCBI taxonomy): domain Eukaryota; kingdom Metazoa; phylum Arthropoda; class Insecta; order Diptera; family Tephritidae; genus Anastrepha; species Anastrepha fraterculus. Next base: position 25,802 of record JAYXIM010017171.1, read on the forward strand.
CACTTTTGTTACGCTCGCTACTTTTCGTCCAAAGAAAAGCGCAATTTTGTGAGCAGTAAAATTGTTTATAATATTTTTTTGTTTCTGCTGAGATGAACTGGGTGAAGGTAGGACTTTTATTGCAAAAAAAATGTTGTTTTGTTTCAAAGCGGAAAAACTTGTACCTGTGGCACATTGTTCATTTTAGTTATGCTTATTTTGTTGTAATATCGATATACATATATGGGTAAAAGTTATTGGAAAATAGCCGCAATCAAAAGAATGATGAGCTCAATAGTTTTCGAAAAGGTAATTCGGGCACAGTTGATTTTGCACTGCTGGTGCTTATTTTATTTTAGATTCGATTGCGTTCTGAAAAGTGATCGGGTTTTCCAGTTACTGTGACTGTAGTACTTAGATCTAATGGGAACAAAATTAAGCTCAGCTATTTCACGAGTTTTAACACACGATCCATATAAAACAAAATAAACCATAATCAAATTAGACACATGGTTCTTTAATCTCTCACTATTGGCTGTCAGGAGGAGTTTCAGATTTACTCGCTTAGACTACTAAATTAAATTCATTCAATTCAGCGCATACCAAGTCAGCTGCTGATTTCATAAGCCTGTTGAGAATTGTAGATGTAGGAAAGGTTTAGCGCAAAGAAGTTTAATGGTAAATGCAACAAGCTTCCGTTTAAAATCGGGTGGAGCTTCGCAGCTCAGTGAGTGGCGAGCATAAGGTACGTCAGGCAGGCACAATTTTTTTGGTTACTCCTTCAACAGAAATTACGTAAACTGGTAGAGGAGAGCCCTACTTAGTATTTGGTCGAATGAATCGAGTTCATCCTTTGTGATACCACTGAGAAGGAAGTAAAGTGGAGGAAGGCCGAGAGGACGAAAGGAGAGGGGGAAGGGGAGAAGGGTCGAAGAAGGAGTATGGGCTTAGTATATGTTGATATGAGCTCTTAATCGACTGAGTTCTTCTATGCATCGTATGGATCTCTCTACTGAAACTAGCATGCTGTTGTCTGGATGGATGAGACGTCCCAAACCATTCTATCTAAATAACCGTAAAGCTGATCTTATTACTGCTGGAGTGTGATTATCAAGGGCATCTTACACTTTATTAGGGAATCTGAGGGTGCAGGTTCAGGGTGCTGGAAGTAAAGGGCGTTTTATCGGAATTGAACAGATTATATATATGTATTTGCGATGTCCAATAGTTAAGCTTCATTAATTTTAACTTACTTTCTATGGCACCTTCTTACTATCTTATGACACCGTAGGACCCATGTGTGTTCTTTGAGAGGAGACATATTCCTAATGGGAACTTTATGCTACAATTGCTGTTAGCAACAGCGGAGATAAGTAGCCTCGTTATGAGAAAGCAGGCGTTTAGGCTTTCAATAAATTATTTCATAAACTGGTTGAGAACTTCTGGTATGCGTGTCAGGCGAATGAAATAACAAGCAAATAATACAACCTACTTAAAAAAATTGAATTAAGAGAACTCATTTCTTTCGCATAACACTGCACCGCGACCACTACACAGTTCCTGAACACACTTGGCTTGTTGCTACTCAAAATGCCAGGAATATCTTGTACAAGTCATCTTGCTCTTCTAAACTAGCTTAGAAAAAGTTTCTGACAAATAACTAAGATTTCGAGGAAACGAAAAGCCTAGCCAGAAGATTCAAGATGTAGAAAAGATAAAAATTAATGTAGAGATCCTTAAAATCTGTCACCTTTTGTAGTGCATCCTATGAAATGGTATAGGATGTGCTAAAAATGCGCTGACGCCTCGAAAATGTTAACTGAAAACATTATTTAATACTTAAGGACAGACGCGGCATTTTGCAGCAACGATGAAGATTGTTCAAGTCGCGTTGAATCTTCTGAGCACCAACTGAGTCCTCAACAGATGAGAAAATCTTTAAACCATCCGCGAAGAGCAAAAAATTTGAAACGGTAAAGCATTTGCTTGTATAATTGATAAAAATTGCAAAAAGATATGGCCCTAAGATACGCCCTTGGGGCCACCGAACGTAGCAAAAAAGTGGTTCGATGAGACTACATCAGTTTTTGCCACACACCGTCTGTCCGTCAATTATGTTTTCAGCCATTGCTGAAAGGTGGAGTGTAAGCCCAAGCAAATCAACTTCTTTACTAAAATCTCGTGCGACACTTTGTCAAATGCCTTCGGGAAGACAGTGTCAATGCAATCAACTTGGAGTCGTTAGAAAACGATTACATACAAAATACCTTAAAAACAGCAAGATTTGAAGCTGTAGAACGAACGGTCACAAAATCATGTTGGTTTGCGCTAATTAAAGACTTAACCGCAAACTAAATTTTATCCTTTACAGTGCATTCAAACAGTTTAGAGATGATTGATAATTTTAAATCGGCCTATAATTGCGAATCTCTCTTCCTCATCCACTTTTAAAAAAGTTGTGAAGATTGTAAAACTCCAATGATTTAAGAAACTGACCGTAGATAAAGATTTATTAAAAATAATCTCTAGAGAAAGTGCCAACGCCTGACAATTCTTAAGGCGTCACATGGGTTTCGTTAGTTCAAAAAATCGATTTATTTATTTTTTTGCTTATTAATTTCTACAACTTCTCAGGAATATTATCCAAAATTTTCAAGTCGATCCGAATAATAAATTCGGAGATACAGCCTTCGGAATGTGTGCGCTCCAGCTCCAAGCCACTTTTATTTTTACTCAAAACTTTAAACTCGTTTTTCTCGGAACCGTGTTTTCAAAGACGGTTGTCAGATGTTCTCGAAAACTACCCAACCGATTTAGATGAAATTTTACACAGGTGTTCGAAATACAATTTACTCGTGCTTGAACGAAGGATTCTGGAAAAATGTCGGCCAAAATTCCAATTTTTACTTTTTTTTCTTTCCTTCGTTCAAGCACGAGTTTATGGTCTTAAGTAAAGCAATTATTTTTGTTTTTTCATTTTTGATGAGCCTGTCAGGGGTTATGCTGACAACGCGGATGCACCTTTTTTTCGAGGGGTCACCGAAAATGACGTCACAATGGAGGAGTTTTAATTTTTTTTTTTGAAAATTTCAAAAATTATTCTTTAAATATGTATCTATAAGACAGAAAAAAGTTTGAATTAAATAAATATTTTTTTACATAGAAAAAAAAATATTGAAAATAGGCCTTTTTCACCCAACGAAACCCATGTAACCCCTTAAGGGGTTAGAGTTAGTCAGAATTTTCAGAAAATTGGAACTTTTGTATGAAAATTTTAAGTGAATCCGTCAAATACTTTTCGAGTTATTCAGCAAGTAACAAGGGGCGCTCGGGCGCTCCGGAGCGTTCGCAGAACTTTAAATGCATTTGTCTCAAAACTATGTTTTTTGAACTGATGATCAGTGCAACTTAAAAACCGCTTGGTAGATTTAAAAAAATATTATAATGCTTTTGGACAAACATAATAAAACTCGTGGCTGATCGAAGGATTTTTTTTTCAAAAATCTCAATTTTGTTTTTAACAATTAATTGTCGGTTTTTTTCTTGAAAATCTGAAAAATATTTCCTGAGGCCGCCATATTGTTAATTTATTAACAATTTAATTTAAGATTATCTATTAATAAAACTAATTTCTCTTGTCCGATTGATTTTAGATGAATCTCCAAGGGACTTGTGATGGATCACCGCAAGGGACTTCTGGAGAAACGGGCTCCAACAAACAGCGATAACATTTAGAACTAATTTTTTATTTGTTTTGAAATTCTGCTAAAGTCAGAGTCAAAAACATGGCATTATTTTATTGTTGTAAAATAAATCAATTGACTGGCAAAAAAATCCTCATTTTTTCGGGCCTCTGACTAACCTTAAGCAAAATCTCTGAAACACCATCAGCATCTGATTATGACGACATGTTTGAGAGAAAGCATCTCATCGGTAAATGTCGTCAGATGAGATGTGCAGATTGCCAAGATTTTAGGGATGAAGATATCTGGGATGAAAAGTCAGGGGCAAGCAGAGAAAACTTATTCAGGTTGCAAAGTGGTCATTTTACCTTATTTCCCCATCCATTGGCTGAAGCGAAAGTTTCCTCTTCAGGCAAGTATTGGAACATTTGTCGGAACATTGCCGGAATATTCAATTATGGAAATGCCGGATGTGAAGCCTTTTCACATACTGATTCCGACAAAGTAACTCTTCAACTTTTCAACTTTTCAGTTTTCGGTATTAGAACCCATTTAGAAAATAATTTGTATTTTGAAAAATGATCAAAATAATATGTACACTCTTTGGCTTTGGGACTACGTTTTCAAACCAGCCCCACCCCATACATTTACATCCTTCAAACTTTAGTTTTTTCTGCCTTAGCACTAATGCATATACAAATAGCCAGCGCTGAGTGTATCAAATTACAAAAACTTTGCTACAACTATGTGAATGATTAAAAACAATACACTTGACAAAGAAAACACGAAAAGAAATCCAGAGAAAATAGTTTAGTTAAAAGCTTTCAGAGTCAAGCACGACTCGAACGAGTATGACAGATACTCCAACATTTTCGCTACGCTCTGAAATTGAAAACCTTTCTACTTCAACAACAAGTGTAACACTGCATACTTAGTAGTCTTACGATGGTTACAAGAGCAAACATTTTAAGTAGAAAAATATTAACTTGAACTATTTTTATTTATAGGTACACATGCGTGTGTGTGCATACAAATACGAGCACGCAAAAAAAAAACAATATATGAATGACTGAAGCAGGCTCACGCCAAGCAAAATCAGAAAGGAAGCAAAATCAGAAGGGGGGAAAAAGTACGAAAACGCAAAAGCAGCACGCATACTTCTAGGCGTTACGCCTGCGACAGCCGGTTTATGCCACAACTCTTCTTTACTTGCTGCACTCTTTCGCTCTCTTTTTCGCCAAGAAATCATAAAGTTTTTGAATTAAAAGCAACGGGAAAGCAAACGTAGTTAATTCTTGGCACCGCATGGCAAACTTTATTACTTTTTAATAAATATTTACATTAGTAGCAGTAGCAGTAGAAGTAGTAGCCAAAGCAGGGCCAGCAGCAACAGTAGTGGGTTATCAACAACAACAAAAACATGCCTTACAGCGAGCAAGTAGTATGTATGTATTGAATTTCATGTTAGCAGCGAAAAGTGTTGCCTCACCCACCCCACGTTCACTGCTGCGCGGCTGCTCGGTTACCCTTACCGGTTTGCCGTTGGCGTAAATTTTCAACTGCATTTGACATTACACTTTTTTTGCCACCCTCACCTCACCTCACAAACTTCAGACGATGTTGTTGGTGGGCGAGTGGCGAAAAGTTAGAGTGAAACCAATTTTATGACTCTTACGCTGGTGGCGGCAGCAAGGCAAGTCAAGCTTTCGAGCACTTAAGCCAAGTTCGGTAATTACTTCAATGGTCATACGACAAATGCGTCTTGAATTGAAAGTTCGCTACCGGCTAACCGGGAGGGAGGAAGCGGCAAAAGCAGCAACTAGCCACTGAACGGTGTTCGAGGTGTGTTTGTGTGTGAGTGTGTATGTGTGGGTAAGAGTGTATGTGTGTGTATGCGGTTACTTATATTACAATGCATAGCATCACAGTCGTATTTGTTTTGCTGTTCGGCAATTTCTTCAACGCTTTTGTTTCGATTTTTGCAGCGACACTTTTCACAATTCTCTTTATTTGTAATTCTGGTTTTAATTTTTTTACAATTTTTTTTTTAGTTACACTTGGTATTCAATTTCTTAGCGAAACTTTTTCGCCACATTATTTTGTGAATTGGTTTCTCAATTCTTGCGCTTAATTTTCCAACAATGCGCACCGATTTGGTGCCAATATTACTCGAAGCATTAAAATCAAAGGGAAAAAAGTTCGAAAATTGCCACTTCACTTTTGATTGCTTCGATTTGTAGTTTGAATTTCGTATTAATTGCTAAGAGTTTTTAGGTCAAGAGTTTATTTTCAAATTAATTTAGAGCTAAAAAAGGGGTATGCAAACGAAATGTATGAGTATTAAGAAACTTCGAAAGATTTTCAGTGCGCTAATTGTACGAGTCACCTCATTAGCGCGGAAAACTGCTTCTGTTACACAGTGGAACCAAGTTCAACTTTTTTTCCGCACACATGAGAAAATTGATGTGCGTTACAAGAGCTGAATTGTAGTAGATTTGCTACTTTAGGATTTTTTAGAGAGCTACGGAGCTCTACGGATCTGATAATGTTTAGTAGGAAACACAAAACAACTGCTCTTCAACAAATACTCTAGGAGGGAAACCACTTAGAGTAACAGAAAGGGCAAAATATCTAGGACTTGTACTAGATAGGAAGCTAAATTGGGGGCTCACTGTCGCAGACAGACCACGCAAAGCTAAGACCGCGTTGTACTCTTGCGGAAGGCTTATTGGAAAGAAATGGGGAACCCAGAATGATGCATTGGCTCTACACAGCAGTGGTTAGGCCAATTTTCTATTATGGTATTGTAATATGGTGGGATACCCTTGAGAAGGGTGTGAACATCAAGAAACTTGACAAGGTTCAAAGACTAGCATCTGTTCTGATAACCAGCGCCATGTCAACCACACCATCGAAAGCATTATATGCGACATTAAACCTCCTTCCGGTAGATCTGAAGGAAATATATAATGCACGCAGTGCGTCAATAAGGCTGAATACTCTAAATTAGTCGTCAAACACGGATTATGGTCACGGTAAAATCCTGTCTGACTGTTATAATATTGAAGTTGTAAAAGACTTCGTGTATTTAGGAACCAGCATTAACACCGATAACAATGTCAGCCTTGAAATCCAACGCAGAATCTCTCTTGCCAACAAGTGCTACTCTGGACTAAGTAGACAACTCAGCAGTAAAGTCCTCTCTCGACGAACAAAACTAACACTCTACAAGACTCTCATCATGCCCGTCCTGACGTATGGCGCAGAAGCTTGGACGATGACAACATACGATGAAACGACGCTTGGAGTGTTTGAGAGAAAGATTTTGCGCAAGATTTTTGGACCTTTGCACGTTGGCAGCGGCGAATATCGCAGGCGATGGAACGGTGAGCTGTATGAGCTTTAATGAGTTTCTACTTAAGGGTGTACGACTTTCGCACTTTAACTGCCATCTGCCTATCCTTGCTTCTCTATTTCATTCCCTCATATAATGAGTTTCTACATAAAGCTGGACGGTTTCTGCTTTTTAACTGCCATTCATCTATCTTTGTGGCACTCTTTTCATCTCCTCATATCATAAGGTTCTTCTTAAACGTGTGCTAACCTTCTCTGCTTTCGGGTGAGCTATTCAACTTATTTTAGACTAATCGCATCTAACCTCTACGGGCGTCTTACAGGCTTAGAAGGTGTGTTTGACTTGTCGACAAGCATCTGAATCTGATTGAATCTGATTTGCCTAACTTACTTTTTATACGAAAGATAAAGCAAGGGGCTTTGAGAGAGAAAATTAGAGGTAGTTCTAAGCCTTCCGGAACCGTGAACCAAAGTTGAGAATTTTTTCAAACTTTTGAACAGTAACAAATGCATCATTCATTAACGGCTTTGCTGGCATTTATGTAGAGCAACATCCTTCTAAACTGAATTGTAACATTCCATTCGCATGCTTTATAGGAACGTGGAGATACTTCCGCGTGCCGGAATGCGCTTGCTAAGGTAGTTTTTAAACTTTTCTAATTCCTCAAAGAAAATTTTGCCAGTAAATTTGAAAACAGGATCAGCGCAAGGGAATAAAGCATACAATGTGTGTTGTGTTTTTTCTTTTTTTCTTAAAAAGAAAACAAATTTAGTAAATTGCATAAGCAACTCCAGTTAAAATCCTCTGTAAACTTGCTCTTGAAAACAAACAAACCGATATTGAAAATACCAAATGTACTTTGTCAGCGAACTAAACTAAAGACTTACTTTACGCAAAACGAAGTTGAGCAAATAGTTTTCGCTCCACTTTGTTGCGCATAATAGTTGTTCGCAATTTTCGTAGAGTCTTGAAACGTTGCAACAAAGTAGAGGAAAATGTTTTTCAAAAATGCCAAAAGAATAGATACAAAGCAGACCAAATTCGCCACCTACCACAGCAAGAAGCTTAAGAAGCAAAAGCACTGCTGGAAAAAAAAAAAATTCAGCAAAGTGCACAATAAATAAGAAAGTATAATACAAAAAAGAAAAAAAATGTATAACTAAAAATAAAATAAATAAATAAAAATAAAATAAATGAATAAAAATAAAATAAATAAATAAAAACAAAATAAATAAATAAAATGGAATTGAAATTTTTGAAATAAAGTACCCAGCTTTTGGCAAATGTTACGCAACTGAGGCAAGGAGACCCGCCTAGTCCGGTGTTTGCTACTAAATTTCACAAAAAAAAACAAAACAAGAAAAAAAAATAAGATTTTCCCGAAATAGAAAAACATGTGGGAGTAGAGCATTGCAATTGAAGTAAAATAAACACAATTATACACATCCTCACACACACACACACACACTGCCAGCCACAAACGCCAACAGGCAAGCGGGTATGCAAGTATTCATACGTAGCATACTTTGGGGAGCGCAAAAACAAACAAGCGTGTAGTTTTTAAATCAGCACACCACACATCAGTCCAAATAAACACCAAAACACACACGCACCAGCACACCCACACATACACGCAGACACACACACACGCAAAACAAACAAACTGCATGCAGGTAAACGAGTTTGCGAAAATTTTAACAGATTTTTCAGCGACTGGCTTGGAGTCGCTTTAGACAACCGACAACAGCGGCGGGGCAAATTTCATGCATATGTGCATATAATGTTTGCACAAATATGTGTACATAGGTATATACAGTCATGGTCAAACTAATAGGTACGGTTATTTTGATGACTTTTGGCTGCTCTTCATTTATATTAATTTTCCTTCATTTTTTTTTTAATATTTTTACTATTATGCGCACTGCGCTCAAAAGTGGTGTAGCCCTTTTCTAGATTTTTCAGTATCCATTTCAGAGAATCGGCAGCTGATGGTCTTGGGGAGTCCAATTTTGTTTAAGTGATATTTCAGACTAGAAAGGCCAGTAAAGTAACCATTCAAAAGTCACCAATCTACTCTGTTGAGTGAAAGTGGCTTATTAGAAATTGATCTCCCCAGCGTACGGAATTGTTTCGCTCGACGCTGACTGATAGAATTCTGGCAGTTATCAACGAATTTCTTCTCCTCCCACTTTCTGAGAAATTCGTTAATGTCAATTTTGTAAGCCGGCAGAAAGACCCAGAACCAAATAGAGGCACGTGTGTCCTTTTTTCAGCTAAATGATCAGCCATTTCATTTTACTCATGTACAGCAACCGAACCAAATAATATGCACTGTGCTGAAGTTTTCTAAGGTGTGAAGTAGGTTCCGGCAGCTGCTTACCATTCTTGAGGTGATTACAGTGATAGAAGGGGCTATCAAAGCCGCCTGACTATCTTAAAAGTATGTAAATGCGAATTATAAAATTATCAAAATTTCAACTTTTCAATAAAAATTAAAAACAAAAAAAGGTGCGTGTAGCGTAGTACAAATAACAGAAGTGAAAATTTCAAGGCAGACAAAGAAAGAGGGTGCGACCCGAGAGAGAATGAGGAAATGAGAAAGAATATATATATAAATAAATTCTCAACATTTGCAGAGAATACAAATAGACAAAATTTACAAAAAACCGAGAGTGGTCGACCGGTGTAGGTAAACGCCGGACATAAGCCGTGGCAACAACGCGCACTACTCCGAGCGTTTATCACCCGCACAAACGCAGCGATTCCAGGATCGCAGCAATGGCACAAATTACCGTAAGGCAATACCAATAAATCCGACGCCGGAATGGATAGCACTTTATAATACGCACGAGCACTAGCCAGGAAACGGAAATAAGCGTCAAAAAGTAGGCACCAAAAATATATTTCCTACAAGTTTGCACCAACAAACAAGCGCCAAAAAGTAGGCAGTGTTATTTCTCACTAGAAATTAGCACCCACAAGGAAAAACTCAGAAAAAATAGCCTAAAGTGTATCTAAGATATATGCATATAAAGTATAGCTCTCTCTCTCTCCTTTTCCTCTACGTTATATCTTTT